>OOFC01023041.1:38644-95978 GCA_900323345.1 Pseudochromis fuscus
AAAAAAAAAAAAAAAAAAAAAAAAGGATTACCTTGCACTGTTTCCTTCACATTTAAGATAACAGCACAGTTGTCCACACAGTGTAAGACAGCTGTGAAAACTGTAGATGTTGTTCTCTCTGCTTGTGTTTTAGGGACAGATGTAACTCGGCTGTAAATGACATGTATTTATCCTCTGCCTTGTTGTGCTGCAGGAGCACTACGAGGCAGTGATGAGGCGGACATTGGAGCGCAGTCAGCGAGTAGAGCAGAGGCAGAAAAGGTGGTCTTGGGGAGGACTGTCCTCAGACTCAGATGGACGAACAGGTAGAAGTCCGTCCTTCATTATTTATTTTCTGCTTTTATTCTGCTCTTTTGCTAAAGATCCAGTCAGGGTTCTCCAAGAGTTCCTCACCTCTTCAATACAAGGTGGGAAAGTGGACGAGTTCACAGTGTGATCATGTTTCTCCACAGTTTTGGTCTAATCCAGGTGCACCTAGTTATAATATTTCCAAATAAGATGATTTGAGGTGGTGGTAAATAATTAAATGAGCAGAATGACCACACTGTACCTGCTGTCAAATGCTCTGAAGCTGGTATTGATATGCGTATCAGCCAGGTTTCACCTCCGTCTCTCTTTCCTCATATGAAGGATGTGCCTCATCATCTTGTGTGTTTTTGCTCCCCCACTGAGAGCTGTCTTTCCCCACAGGAGATTCTGATGCCAGTACCTCATCTCCAGTAACTATAGTTATCTCCTCTGCCTCGCCAGAAAAGCCACCAAGGAGTCGACAAGGTTTTGTTTGTTGATCATTTGTTCACCAAAATAGAAATACAGCATGGACTGGCACTGGCACTCCAGATAGCTTGGTTACCTACTCTCCCTTCCACCAGCACTCCCCCTCCCATCACCCCCCACCTGCAGTCTAACTGGCAGTGTTTCACTAACATGTTCTGTACAGTCTTTGTTGTGAATGTGCTTTGTTTGTTGGGTTATTATCTGGACATGTAGGTTTTTCACTCACTCACACTAGTAACAAGGGCTGGGCAATTTATCAGAGAGATCAGTATTCTAACTTTCTGACAGACCTGGTTAAGGCTCTGGAGCTTAGCAAACAAAGCAGCCACATGTCAAAGTAGTCTAAAGTATAGACGAGGAAGAGCTGGTACAGAAGTGATGTCATGTGGGGCCACTTTGGCTTCAGTAAACACAATACAATACAAAACAATGGCACATCTCTAAATGGAGAAGCTTCCAGTTTGTTTCAACATTTTAAACACAAACCTCAGAACATCTGTCCTGAGTGCATATCCACGTAAAAAGTACAGTGGTACGGTGAGTGTTTTATTTTGCTAACACTATATTAAAAGCCTTTTGTTTGATAAGATGTTTGTGAGGAAATCCTAATCCAAAGGTCTTTGAGCTTTTAAATTTAGATTTCCTAAAGCAGCAAGAGATGCAGGAGACAGTGGAGACACTATAAAATTTGACATGATGTTCAAGTCCACATTTTTCTGTTTACTGCAGTGCAGGGGAAATAATTAAGAAAGGTCCAATTTGAAAAATGGATTTCATGCACACATGTATTTAAAAGATGTTTAATTGTTACTGATGTAAATGTGATGTTAATCGTGATATTGCCCAGCCCTACAGTCGAGCACTTGCAGGTCACATGGGGACTTTGCATGGGAACGCATTTGAATTGTTTCAACAAAGGACTTATATTGTATCTGGCACGGACAGTGTACTGTTAGTGATGCTCTCCTCTTCTAGGAGTCGTCAAACACCAGCATCTGTTGTTTACTAACCAAAATGCCTGGCTCTGAAACCACACTGCCAATGTTATGGTATTTGTGGTTATGGTATGTAACTTCATGTAACCATATTTAATTAATTTGTCTTGTAAAAGGTGCAAAGCATCAGTAGCATGTTAGATCAGTGGGTCAGTGGGTGAATGATGTCACTGGAAATGGACTACTTTTCATGCACTTCTATTTCATGCACATTAACAAAGAACATGCAACTCATTGCTTGTTCAGGGTATTACAATCCAGCAGAACCTTGTACTCCCTTGTGTGCACCCGAACTCCCTCCCCCATTGGCTTGCCTCCAGTGTAAACCCCGCCTCCCGTGTCTGTCTTTCCTCCTCCCTCTTAGTGGACAAGCGCTCCACATCCACCATGAACCTGAAACAGCCTTCTGAGGCTGGCATCAGCAAACGCCTCTCCTCCTCCTCTGCCGCCCTCATCAAATCACCTGACAAACGTAAGTCTCCTCCGCACCCTCCTCCCTCTCCCCTCTTTGTGCTTCCCTCCTACCTCCTTGCATCCCAGGGCTGCATCTTAACCCACACAGTGTGTTCCTGATGGTCTGTTGATCAGCCATGTGAATATTATCCTCTAAGTGTTTAATGTGAGTTTTTCCAGGTGACTAACTGTTGACAATCTGGAAAATACACAATTTCTCTGCCAACCTAGAGTGAACCTTGAACCCACTGTGGCTCCAGAGACCGTCCAATTCTGCAGCACACATTAACTATGCATCTTTTTGAAGCACTGAACCAATTTTTGGATGTCATATTGGGGTCCCAAGCACCAAATGACAACTGTTGATTAATGTTTTCTTACTGTGTTGTAGTGTAGAAGCCTGTCACTCTTCTGT
The DNA here is from genome assembly GCA_900323345.1 of Pseudochromis fuscus. NCBI lineage: Eukaryota > Metazoa > Chordata > Actinopteri > Pseudochromidae > Pseudochromis > Pseudochromis fuscus. Next base: position 41,285 of record OOFC01023041.1, read on the forward strand.
CATGATGTTCTTAACCTTGATTCACAAAGACTGTATTTGAATTGTGCAGAAAAAAGTCACTCAAGGTATTTCTGAAGAGAAAAATAATCTACACAGTTGGCTGAGTGGTATCTCTCCACAGCTTCCATGGGCTGCCAGTGCCATGTTTCCTCATCAACTGATTTATCTTTGCTCCTTAACTTGTTTCACAATTCTGCTTTTACTTTGAATATAATGTCTGAATATATTCTAAAGTGTCTGAGAGACTTTTGTCCCAAGATTATGTAATTTCACTATTGGGTGTTTCATCATTGTCCCTCAGGAGCTAAGCAAAGGAGTTCATCTTGTAACCGGTTGCCTAGCAATGGCAATGCTGCTCAGGCCAATAAGGAAGACGGCAAAAAGCTTCAGGTGGAACAGACAGGTGCAAAAAATACAAACATCTTTCCATCCCACATTAGGCTTTTATAACAAACAAGGTGTACAGTGCGCAATTTGTCCAACCACTACATTACACATTGAGATCAGTGACTGCTATGACACCCACATACAAGCTAGCTCCATGCTGGTTTGTTTTAAACACTGACAACTGTAAGAATGGAAACTTTCATTTAAGGGGAATCAGGCAGCATGATTATATGGAACAGTTGAAATTATCATCTGCACATTTAGGCATTATTTCTTAAACTGGGTCATCAGTTTCTCCTAGTCTTGACCTGGTGGCTTATGACTCCCTCCAGTGCCTGCTTGGCTATAACTCCGTTCTCGTGTCCATAGGCCGTTCCATGAAGAAGAGAAGTTCCTCCCTCACACGAGTAAGTGTGGGTAGAGCACAGACCCCTGCCAAGCCTGATAAGGGGACAACGGATGATCAAGGTGGCTAGCATGAACAATCAGCATGCCTCGCTCAGGCCTCCCTCTTTGAATAACAAGCATGTGGCTCCAATTTTAATGGCTTCCTCATTCTGAATCCACTTAACAATGCTGTCTGCTACTTGGAGCTTTTTTGGGGGAGAACATTTTCATCTCATTTCAGTTTCATGGAACGCAAGGTTGTTTTGTTTTTTTTAACTGGCCAGCTCTTCTTGCTACAAATACACTTTTTCCATTCCTGGTCTCCTTCACCCAAAAGTCTCTCCTGCTGACTGCTCAGATACCCCCTTTAACCTTCCTGCTGTCTTAACTTACCTACCTACCAGATGCTGCACCGTGCCACAGCAACAGCTGATTTTGCTTTATCCATCTCTTAATGTTTTCTTTTCAAGTGTGTGCACAGGAGTGGTTTTGTTGTGTGGTCTGTCTGCACTAACACAGTGTATTGTACTGTTGTCACAAAGTGTTGATTGTTTTCTCCCCCTGAGATGACGTCATAGCTGGATTTAAGTTGCTCGTGCTACAGTGTGGTGTGTGTCAGTGCCATCTCATCACAGCAGCCCCAGAGCAATGGACATGACCACAGCAGCTCACTGCAGTCTGTGTATTGCTATTAACTACCAAAGCTTTTGTTTGTCCTTTTAGCTTTTGTACCACGGAGAATGTTTCTGTCCTGTTGCATATGTGTGTTTTGCGTGTTTTAACCTGTGCAATAATACAACACATCTACCATCATTCATACTAAATTCATACTATTAAAAGTGTTATGTAGGTCCAATACTCTAAATGCAACACTAACCGTATCACAGACTAATCACTGACGTTCTTACCTGGATGCAGAGCAGTAAGCCTGGTTGCCAGGCTCAATGGGCCCGACGCTCAACAGTTAACAAAAATCATGTCTGTCAACAACAGATGTCCTCTCAGTGAGGGGTTCCCAAAGGAGGTGAGAATCTCCTTGTCTGAGGAACTAACATTCAGGGACATGTGGCAAAATCAAACCGTCAATCAACATTTAAACTCTCCCCTGGTAGGATTTCTTCTTACTAGCTCGGGTAGCAACAACAGCATAAATGGGGAATTTTTGGTTCTTCCATTTCATGGAAGCAAGAGCTCTTTGTTTCTGCTGTGAAATCGGTGTCAACCAATGTTTTGGCAAAGTGCTGGCTGACTAGAATTTGATGTAGTCAACATGCTAATGTGGATCATTTTAAGTAAAAAAAAAACAAAACACAACTCAACCACAGAAAACGTTGCACAGCAGAAGATAAAGAGCTGTTGCAGGGTCACAGTCACCTGCCCTATCACCTAGTCACCTGATCTGTTTCACTTCTCATCTTCTTTCCCAATAGTCCTCCTCAGCTTTCTTTGAAGTTCACTAATCGTTTGTTTTTCCCCATCAGCACACCTCCCTCTGACTCAAGGAACCACAGATTTGACCTAATTGTCTAATTGACCTCTATTTTAAATGATCGTCAGTCACCAGACAATCGGGCTTTGAATCGTCTCAGTATTTTTTCATGGTGTCCTTTATTACTTACTGTCTTTTATTGACTATCCTTGTTTCATTAACTATCATTGAAAGTTAAAAGGATAAAGACAGTTGATAAGGAGTCCATGTAAGATTATGGAGACATAACCTTTGGTTCTATGTGTTGATTCTCTCCTTTCTTTTGCCTTCATCCCCCATTCTTATCCACTCTTTCCCTCTTGGCCTCTGTGTTCTCCTCTACTGTTTTTCGGTGATTTTTCGGCCATGTAGCTCGCAGGCCACCGGCCACTACTGTGGATGGAGGGGTCCTTAGTCGCCTGCTCACCCCCACCCAGGCCTCACTAGCTAGGAGCAAGAGTGCCGCCGCCCTGTCCGCTGAAGGATCAGATGCTCCAGGTAACCTCCACGTAGGAGATCCTGACAGAGGAAGGATGGCTAGACTTCCAGCCCTCGTCCTCCCTGTTGAACTCATCAGTTTCTCTGTAGAAAGTCAACCCAGTTTCTCCCAGTATCGCTTCACTAGAGGAGTTCCTCCCAGTGCCCTGCTGCAGACTGTTATGCTTTCAGAACAATCTTTTCAAAGCTGGCCGCTTGGTGGTGGTGGAATTACAGGAGTCTGTTCGCAACTCAAAAGCCACTATTGTAGTGATCAGCTGTTTGTTATGTACGTACAGTAATTATTTGCAGCAAAGCACACTCATGTGAGAGACAGCATAGTCACTCGTTAAATATTGATACACGCACGGGTTCAGCTCACATGCACTCTTGAGATCTGACACAATTGGCTGTTGTGTGCTGTGCTGAGCCGTGCAGGGCAGACTCAGCCAGGAACTACTTCTCTGCATCGAAGGAGCCTCAGGGTCCATGCTGGGAGATTTACTCTAAGCTGCTTACCTATTGGTTCTTGTTACGTCAGAATGAGACTGTTGTGCTGTTCTGTGTGCGCTGGTAGCGAGACCGGAGAGCTGCGGACTCCACCGGCACTTCAAGTCACACTAATCAAATTTTGTGTTGACGTTGTGCAGTAAATTATTTCTTAAAGACTTCTAGATGAAGTTTTATGTGTCATGGGATGACTTGCATACCTTGCACTGAATTGTTCCTTTATGTTTAGCTCAGTGATGGGAATGAGGATATACACAGTCACAGCACTGACAGCCCGTAATCAATCACACAGAGGTCACAAAACACTGCTTTTTTTCTTGTCAACTGTACATTTTTTTAAAGATGGAAAGAATCCATACTGTAAAGCACTGACTCTCTTCTAAGCTGTAACTGTATTCCTGGTGTTGGTTTTGGGTTGTGGTGTTTATTGACCGGCCATTACAAACCCATTAGCAGCTATAGATCTTCTGCTAAGTATAGTCCCAGTAGAAACATGACTCATCCACATTAGCTCATGACCGGCGTAAATTTCATAGTCGCTGTTGCTGCTGATGCTGCTCAGTGTGCAGCCAGAGTGAATAACAGTGCACGCCAGGGAGAGTCCTCCAGGTCTCGGGATTACGACTGCTAATCCCTCAATCTGACACAGCAAGCCAGTGGACAACACTATTTCCTCTCTGAACAACGGGCTAAAGACAGCTTTTCAACCATCGCAGGTTCATGGTTATTCTAGATGAGGTACCTCTGTCCACATACAGTTGATAAACAGCAGTGGACTCATTAACCGAACACAACAAATGGCACTATCAACATTCAGTGTGTGTTTAGTGTACTAATAACTGTGTGATATGTGTGTGCAGTGTCAGTGTTTGTGGAACCCTGTTGGTGGTAGGTTTGTTGTTTTGTAGTGTACTCTGTGCTGTGGTGTTCAGGTTTGTTTATGTTGTGTGCAGAAGCTTTGGCTCTTGTGGAGTGTTTGGGGGGGTGGTTTGTGAAATTGTTGCTCTCTGCTCATCATGTCCCCAGTAATTTCCAGCCCAGTTGAAGCTTCAGAAATCAAGCTATCGCCTGCACCAAGTGCTACATCTAACAAACTGCTTTTTTTTCTGCTCTTGTCCCCTTACAAAAACACTCTCCTTTTCTTTTCTTTTTTTTCCCAACCATCACATCCTGTCCCTCCCTCTCTCTTTTTTCTCTCTCCAATATTCTCTTTGTCTTTCTCCCCATTCTCTTTATTTCTTTTTTGCTCTTTTGCTGCTTTGCTGCCCGACTTGGTTGCTTCTCACTCCCGCCTTGGCTGCTCTCCCCTGGTCCTGCGATGACTGTGTCCTTTACCAGAGTGTCACCTGTGTCCTCGCTCAGCCTCTGCCAGTCCTTTGCACCCACCGCGTGGACCCGTGCGCAGCCGCAGCATTGATCGCCAGAAGGGCGGCATGACCACATCTGTGTCAGCCGACGGAGCCCTCGACCCTTCACTGGTGAGAATACTACTTGATGTCTGTGTTTGTAACACTGCTGATAACACTGAAATCTGTTTGAATCAGACATTTACTAAAAGAACTACATCATGCATTCATACTGTAACTGTTAAACATCCTATCTCAGTCAGTCATTTTCTATACTTGCTTTGTCCACACTTGGGTCGCAGGGGTCTGCTGGAGCCTATCCCAGCTGTCATCGGGCAGGAGGCGGGGTGCATCCTATCTCAGTTTGAGAATTTTATTATGAAACAGCGGTGGAAGTGGTCTGAAAGAAAATGTTGGATAGTTAGTTTACATCTCTGTGTCAGTCAGTTTTACTGATGCAGGAATCTGGATGTGGGACTTCAGATGGTATCTCAGTTATACAAAGTGCAGGCTGATGATAAATACATTTAAATATGAACATGTGTAAAACTCATTCTATTCATTCTCATTTCACAGTTTTGAAAGTAGGATGCTCAGGGTTCCTACACAAGTATGGAATTTAATCTTATACATTTCTAGGTCTTTAAAAGTATGCAAAATGGAAACTAGTGTATGGAAAAATATTCATGTTTATAAGAATAATGAAAACAAATGAAATGAATAAAAATATTTTTATTTACATGATACACATGTATCAAATGTTTAGGAACCCTGGATGCTTTGCAGAGTAGTGTTTGTAAAACCACATTATGGCTGTGACTGTATTACATGTCAGTGGGAGTGTCATTGAATTTGACTATGGGAATATGGATAGACTTTGAGAAGAAGTTGTTAGTTGACAGAGGATTTATTTTGGGGTCACTGGAAGCATCAGATTGTTTTTCCAGAAGCTGTCTGGAGACCAGTATTCAGAGTTGAAGGCACACTGGTGTTAATTCAAAGGCAACATGTGCAGTCGTTCCTACATGGCACCACTCAGAAATAAGCACCAAAGACTCTGATTGATATGCATATGTCCGGCTTCATTTGCCTGTCAAAGTACCTCTGCAGGATGCCAACCATAGGGAAATATCCTTCCTCCAGCTGTGCTATGATCTTTGCTGGTTACTCATTTTTCGATTGTACCTCAGCAAAATTTTATCTGACTGCCCGTCACAAGTCGGGACTTTATGTTCTCACTTGATAGCCTGTAGTGCCTGGTGTTCTCACAACCTGCCCGTCCTCCTCCTCGTGTGTGGCTGTGAAGGGCTTCATTGTCATAGCCTGAGACAAAGGGATCCACAGTGGCCTGATTATGGACAGATCAGGCCATGCAAAGCAGACTCCACCCAGACCCTGGGGCTTAATGTCAAAGGCCTTTGACTTTTCTCACCATCTCTTTGTCCTCTCCTCTCCACGTGCACAGACTGGTGTGGAGATAATTGAAATCCACAGCGTGTCACTTAGATGATTTATAAAACCTGGGTTAAATACTGTCTTTAAAAGTCAGCTGGCTGAAAACTCATGGCAAGGAAATGCTGTGTTTTTTGTTTGTTTGTTTGTTTTTTTAAAGCAAGTGATCAAAGTCTGTTTTCCTGAACAGCATTAATGTTGCAAGATTCCTTGTTCCCATTTATTGCTTATTAAAGGATATGAGGAATTTATGATCACTGTGTTCATGCAGTCACATTGTGTTTATATTATGTTCTTGTTAAAGCTGTGTATTGACACAAAGAAGAAATTATACTTTGTCCAGTTGCTCGTGTACTGTACCAGTTATTCCTTCATGCTCTCTCAAAGAGGATAATTATTAAGCTGTAAGACAAAAACTAAAACTGTTTCTTAAATTGATCCAGAAAATACGCTTTCGCAAATATTTGCCTACTTGGCATTCAGTGCAAATGGCCTGGGTTGTACAGTGCTGCATATTTGTGTCTGTGAGACTTACACAGGTGACCTTGCACTGCCCTTTGTCATCATGTTTACAGTGATAGCCGCTGGGCATTAAAAATAGATGAATTAATACCTGAGTATTGTATCACTGTCATGTGCCAGTGAAACTATAAGAGGCAGAGACAGAGACATCCCTCAGGACTGTGGATGAAAATGACAAAAACAAGTCTTTTTGGACAGAATAAGCTCAAACAGTGGATACTCTGACCCCATTGTGCTTCTGAAAATGAAATGACACAATCTGAGAAGATAGAATCATGATTTAGTTCAAGTGCTTAACACACATGTCCTCAGTAGGTCGATAAGCTTCAGTGAGCGGGTCACAGGTAACTTTTGTTTCATGTTAAGTAATGATAAACCAGAAAGTTAGGGAACCATCAGCATAGACCTGTGAGTTTTAGTGAATCATTATTATAGAGTGGATTGATCCTTTTTTAACATTAGTTCACCCTGGTTGTGTGATTTACAACTGTTTTGTTTACGACGCAATGATATTTCCATCTAAATTCATATTTAATAACAGGCGTTTGTGGGAACTAGTGTTGTGTTCAGAGCTTTTCATGAATTCATGTATCACTTTTGTCCTTTTTGTGTGAAACTACAGAAGGAGAAGCAGTTAGCATCACCTGGGGGGCAGCGTCCAGCCTCCCCGTCCACTCCTCTGGGACGCAACCGCTCACCATCCCCGGCCCCAAACCCAGCTCCAAAGAGAACCCCTTCCCCTGCAGCAGCCAAGTAAGACCTGCACATCATTATTTAGTTGAATGTTTCCATTTAAGGTGCTGGCTGCAACCTTTCATTTTGCTTTATTTATAAATCAAAAGTCAACACAGGGCACATTTTCTTGCTCTTCACAGGCAGAGTCCCAGGACACGCCCACCCTCACCAGGTGCAATGAAACAACGTCCCCCATCTCCCCAGCCCACATCAGCCAAGCCCCCACCCATCCAGAAACCAGCTCTCACTCCAACAGGACCCCCAACCTTGCGAAAGAGGGACTCCAAGTCCAAGGATCTGTGTCCTGTCCAAGCTGTGGCTCCACCGTCCTCTGATGCCAGCAAGACCAAAGAGAAAGACGGTGAGAAACTAAATGTGATAAGAAGGCAGGTCAGAGTAGAAATGTATTATGTGACTTGTCAGCTGACAGTCAATACCAATATTTGCCAACACTGATTGTTATTCTGGTAACCAGGATGTTTGCATTGATGCATCCAGACATGCAGTCAGGCAGTTTCAGTGAATGTGAAAGTAACTCAACAGGAAAAGATAAAATCATTTATTTTGACTAAATAATATCAAGGTTCTCCGCCTTATTCAAACTACTTGTATTTCTACAAAAGAATAAAGTAAGTCTTTGTTTTCTGATGTTTTACTGAGGGACATTTTATTCTAGCTATTCCTGTATCTATTCAAAGATTGTTTCTACAAAATAATTAAATAAATAAATACGGCTTCTTGGTAACTGTCCTCCACAGCCAATGGCCAGACACCTGTTACATGTGCACTAAATAAAGTGCAAACTTAAGTGAAGGAAATGAAACAGCAAGAGTCTAAAATAATTTGCAAAAGGGTGAGCTGGGGCAACAAGAATTTTTTAACACTGCATAAATAATGATACATTTCTAAATTTTCCAAAATAGCTTTTTTGCAACAGCTTAAAACATTATGCACAGTGTTAATATTAAACTTTCTATTTTAAGTTTAAATAGAATTTAGAAGTAAATGCATCTCCTGTGATCATTGTTTCATACTGCTTCACTCAGGTTTGTTTGAAGATAATAGAGTGTTATCATTTATTTGAACAGACACCCCATGAACAGAATTGTGTTTGCGTGTTTGCTGCGAACTGACGTGGCAGCAGCTTGGGTTGCTATAAATCTCAGTGGACCAGGAGACCTATTAAGTCCCAGCTGGAGTCACATGCTGCCAGAGATCTGGATTTGTTGATGCTTCTGCCACCTGCTGGAGAAAATCCTGCTCTGCACCATCAAGTAGCTTCAGTCATGGTTTCATGCTTCAGGAAACGCAACTGTATTCACTTTACATTTGAAATGTGTAAAAACTAAATTGTTATCAATGGTGCAGCTGAAGTACTTTTAGGTGTATATGAAAAAGTTAATGTCATTGTCAGTGTGTAATTAGAAATCACAATATGTCCATTGTACAGCGCTGCTCATAGATTATCAATGTTGTATCATAGAGTAATACACAGGGATATTAGAGATGGTGAGATCTGACCACATGTACTGTACAGTGTGTGAGAAAGATTTAAACATGTTCTGTAAAACACAAATGTAATCATGTGAAAGTTGCATAACTTTGTATGAGGGGTTTACTTGTGTTTTCCTCTGCTGTCCTCATCTGAATTGCTTAGTCATCCTCAGTTGTCCCATGAAAGGCCAGATGCTGTGCCCTCCGGTCATCACATTTAGAAATGGGTGATGTGGGAAAACGAAGTGCTAAACTTCTCTTTTTTTCATTTGTCTTTCCATCATCAGACTCTAAAGGTACCACAGGCACAAACTCGGCTGCTGAGGCCGCCAAGATCCTGGCGGAGAACCGCAGACTGATGCGAGAGCAGAAGGAGAAAGAGGAGCAGCTCAGGATACAGAGGGAGGAAGAGGAGAAGTAAGATTTTTGGAGTGGCTGAGTGAAATTATTATTGTGATTATTAACAGCGATGCATCAGATGAGATAATGGCACCGTCAACAGCACTAGTGCAACGACTGTAAACTTGCATTTTATTTTCAGCTAGTTAAACATAAAGGCTGAAAGTATTCACACTGTTTTAGTAGATATGAGCTGTATGCATTTATTAGGATGCTTGAAGTCACCGTTTGTTCTTTGTCTCAGGCTGAGAAAAGAAGAAGAGGCACGTTTAGCCGAGGAGGCTCGACTGAAACGTCTGGAGGAGGAGAAGAAGCTGGCAGAGGAGAGGAAAATTAAAGAAGAAGAAGAAGCTCGTCTGGCAGAGGAGGAAAGGTTGAGACTGGCAGAAGAGGAGGCAGTGAAACAAGCCGAGCTCCAGAAGGAGCGAGAGGAGGCTGAGGCCAAGGCCCAGGAGGAGGCGGAGAGAGTCCGTCAGGAGAGGGACCGCATCATGCAGCAGAACCAGCAGGAACGTATGGAGAGGAAGAAGGTATGATGGAGACAACCATCACTTTATTTAGGTCTTGCTTTCACAGCAGATCCCAGGATGAACAGGGTTTGTGAAGAAGTTCTGGCTCATTTTGTCAAACAGGTTTTTTGTTTTGTTTTGTTTTTTTAAGTTGTTTTTGTGGTTTTTTGTTCTGTTGTGTTTTTAAATAAGAAAAAAACTAAGAAAGTAAATAATTCAGTAGTAAAAATGTTTCTCTTCTTTTTCCATTTCAGAGAATTGAAGAAATAATGAAGAGAACTAGAAAAGGGGACCAAGGTGACTTAAAGGTGAGCTCACATTCATTCAGCTCAAGGTGTTTGTAGGTTCACTCCTCCACAGTGGGTGTTGGTTAACATCTGATCGTGTCTCCTGTGCAGAGAGATGATGATGATAAATGCACACAGGACAATGAAGATGAGGGAATGGACCAGATAGACTGTGAAACCAAAAGTAAGTGTTCCTCAGCTGTCACTGATGTTTGATTAAAATTAAAAGAATTTTTTTTATTTATTATTTTGTCACTTAGAAAGAGAGTCAGGTTTCCACACTTATACTTCTACATATACATGAATTTATTTAACTCTCTGTGACCTGTGACTTGTCTCATCTTGTCTTTCCATTGATGCTGCAGCACTTACAGATGACATTGCCATGGAGGCTGAGGGAGATGAGTGTGGTCTGTCCACTGGCGAGCCCGCAGCACAACGAGAGGAGCCCCTGGGCAGCGTTAATGGAAAATCAGAGGCTGACGACAAGGAAAACAGCAACGGCACAAACACAGAGGAGACTCAGGCAGAAAGGTAGAGAAGACATTGAAGCCCACACAGGAGCTGCTCAGAGTTGTACTGACAGTGTTGGAAAATACTGACAATTGTGTAATCGAGACTAAAAAATAAGAGGTGACAAATATGGCCCCTGTGCAATTACTGTAGATCTGTTGCATAGGTTTTTAAAATCTCACATTTGTCACATTGTTTTGCAGGATGTTCAGTTTGTGCAGAGGTCTACCAGCAGTTTTAAGAAGTTACATTTCAAAGAAATGAAATAACATTTGTGACCAATTTATAGGACTTTTCTCCTCCATGAAAAATCGTAATTCCTCAAATAGATGCAGAGGTCTTTATTTACCTTCACTACAGAAGGTATCAGGCCACTAAAAATTGTATTAGGGGCTGGCTGACCCGCTGACCTGTTTTTGGGGATCTGGTCATTACTTGTTCATATTGTGTTTGAAATTGAATGCAGGTCTTTACATAAGGAAATACAGTACACAGATCAACACCAGTCATAGAATTTATTTAACCACATTTCTTTCTATTCATCAACTCAGTGACACAGTTATGTTGTGATTTGAAAAATGTATCTTTGTCTTACCCGCCCCACCCTGGCCTCCATCAGTCCAGTTCCCAAGAGCCGCCTTGTCGAGGGCTCTGAGTTCCTGAATGAGCAGGACTCCACCAAGGTGGGCCTGGTCTCCTCGAGTCTCAATGGGAAGTCCAACCAGTGGAGCTTCGAGGAACTCATTGACCTCAACGTCCACTCCAAGACTCGACCCCTCATCGAGGCGGAGGACTGTAACCAGGTCTTGATAAACTGTGATGGGAGCTCAGACGGGACCAGGGTAGCCTTCGAGGACAAGGGAACCCCCATCAACACCCTGCATTCCTCTAATCAACCCATAGAAGCCATGTCAGGTGAGCTGCCATTCACACCGAGTACTGCACATACTGCTGCTGTATGGCTTCAGAGACACTAACTCTTCTCTCGTGTCTCTGCAGAGATTTGATGACGCAGCCGACGCTGAGAAGCCTCTTACTGTTGCACTCCTAAAGTTCCTGTCCAACTGAGCTCCTTAAAAAAATCCTCTATCAGTTCCAGATAGCTTCCTCCTCCTCCTCCTCCTCCTCCTCCTCCTCCTCCTTCCAGTGGGAGGAGCACAAGGTGAAGTGGAAAGACCACCACAAGTGCTACATTTGCACCCCAAATGATGAGGAAACAAATATATTGAAATTATATGTATAAAAAAAATTATGCTTCAGGGAAATGTCGTATATTCCTTCAGCATGCTCGCTTCAGGTCTCTTTCCTCTTCCTCTTGTGTTTAGTTCCTTAGATTATTTTTTTCCAATGTTGTGTCCAATTTTGATGATGTTTTTTAAGAGTTTTGTCTTTGTCAGGGGTGCATTGTTGTAATTTATTAATTTTGGCTTCTTTGTTATTGTAATTGTTGTTGTCATATGTTTAGTCTTTTTTTTCTTCTTCTTTATTCTTGAGAATATTCCAGGACACATGCACATTAGACTGCGTGAATTATACCTTGAATTAATGGAAGAAGAAAATACATTGTGTCGGGGTTCAGGTGGAGGATATAACATCCTAGGTTTTGCATGTGACTCTTCTAAATTTACTTGACCGGCTGCTTTTGGCAGCATCCAGCAATATGGCCTTACCATTTTATTTCCCAGCTTCTGATATTTAAGTGCAAATATACAAAATTGTTTGTGCTGAAGCTCACACACGCACAGTTCATCCCTCCCCCGTCATGTGCTGACAACTCGGGAGTGGATTCTGTATTCATGTTTCACTTCCCTTTGACAGGGTTTCGTCCTCAGCACCATTTTTCATGAGGTTTTTTTCCCTTAATTTTCTCGCCTTGTGTCGTGCTTCCTTTTCTGGTCACTAGAGGGCATCAGGTGCACAAGGCTTACATTTTGAAGGTGTAGTGAACTCGGGTGTTCAGTGAAGTTTGGGCCTCGTGGTCAACTTAGGTTTGTGTTGTTTTTACATATGTATATAGAATTTCTGTTTACTAACATCATTGTAATTTACATGAAAGTCTGAGTTGGATCCAGTTTTAGTTTCTCGACTCTACCAACTACACTCTCACCACACAACTGTTAGAATAACCTGTAACTTATCCTTTAGCTTCACTCATAGCTACGTCTGCCCTTCTTTAAGATGACATGTTCATTACTGAACTGAACTTGAATGTTTGACCGTTCTGTCACAACATCCTCACCATCGTCACCTCGGCTGAAACTAGAAATCAGGTTTACAAAGATCTGGTTTGAACTTGAGCTTTACTGAAACATCAGTGCCCATCACTCATCCTTTCTTCTGCCTGTGTGGCTTTGTCATTAAAAACTAAAACTTCCTCTAAGATTCCCGTCACACCAGCTGCTACATGTGACAAAGTACATTTCAACTATTTTTTTTTAGTCTAGGATTTGGCTGTTTGTTTAAATATGAAAATACATTTCTACATATATTTAAGTGTTATTGTATTGTGTATATAATCAGTATTAGGCAGGTGAAGCCATGTATAGGACGGAGTGGCTGAGGATGTGGATAATTTAAGTCTCTGTGTACGTTACTATTAGTTAAGGCTACGGTTTGGCTGGTTCGGGTCGGGCGGCCTGGAAATCTTAAAAATGACAAAAAGTCCTCTTTCACAGGAGCTCTGTAAACAAGGGGCCAAGTGTGGATCTGCTAAGTTTCCTGCGATATGATGCGTGTATGTTTTTCAGTTTTTCAGTTTAATATCCACAAACCCTAATTCTGAATATTGCTTCACAAAACAAAAACAAGTTTTGATGGTGGTGAAAGTCGCTCGACCCTCACGGTGCTTTCAGTGTCGTCAAAATAGGTTTCATATGATGTCAGAGGATGTGTTGTTGAATAGTTACAGTTAGCATATCAGCTCAGGTTTCAACGGTTCTTACTGTAGCGTGAGGAGGACACATCCAGCAGTGAAAACAGGAAGTGGGTCGGACGTCTTCTCTCTGTAGTTTTCTGTCCACTCCTGAATTTTCATGAACTGTAATTGAAATCTTGAAATTCCCTTTGCTTGAACAGTCCAAGCATAAGGTTTTAAGGACCTTGATGATTTTTTTTTTTGCCTTGTTCGTCTTCTGGTTAACAACTTAAATCTCTCCGTGCATAAAGACTCTGGGCTTTTAGATCTTAGCTTTGATTAATAAGCTCAAAGAATGTAACAGACTCCATAAACCGTCCTCTATTATTTACCGCGTCTGTCGGAGCTTCTCGCTTTGGGTTTTTAATGTCACTCATCTTGGAAACATGAGACTCTTTGCACTGTCACCAAATCGCTTTGCTATGTTTAAACAACAGTTACTGAGCAGTAGCTTTGCTGTACACACTTGTTGTAGAGCTGTGTGGTAGTTCAGGAAGAAAACTGGTTTGTCTATGATGTTTAAGGAGTCTCATTCACAACCCTAAACTTGCCTATATCCAAAAAAAAAAAGTCTTTCCTACTCCACTTTCTACTCATGAGTACCACCTGTTTTTTTGGGGGGTGCTGTTGTAGTTGCTGCTTGAACAGATATTGTATCTATTCCAGGTCCTGCTGCATCTTTGAGGGCTCTCGGTCCTCAACGTCGTCTCTAATGATAGGATAGAACGGTGCCTTAGATCGAGATTTAGTTATTTTTATTGTATCCCAGTCAACTAAGAAAAGCCTGTCCTTACCTCGGCCTCGACAATCAGTCTACCCAACCAGGGCGACTTTGTGAATATGAATATTTCTCTGGAAGATTTACTAACAGCGCCCTGTTCGCAAGTAAAATTTGTACTGTAAATATATCTAAAGTGTACTGAGATGATACAGACTGTTAAAACAATAAAGTCTTGCATAAATGTTCCCCCTGCTTTGGTTTCATTTCTTGTTACAAAGAAAAAAAAAAGGCTTCATATCACTTTTTTTTTTTTTATTCTTGAACTTCACTCATAAACTATATGAATACATGAGCAGTTAATATTTCAGCATCAATCTTAATTTGTATTTTAAATTCACTCTAAACATTTTTTAAAAGTCTCATAATCCATTCAAGCATTCAGAGATGTAACAGATTACTAATCAAAGCTGGTATGTATGAGCAGCAGCAGGCAGTTAAAGAGCGTTTTGATCTCGCAGCAAAGATTCCAGTAAGGCACTGAAAAGACGTCTGTCTCACGAGGCTGCGCAGAATCCTGGATTACATTAGACTAATAGTGCACATCACAATTCTGCTGCCATGTTAGTATCCTACCCCCGACACTAACAAGCTGCAGTAATGTATATGTAGATAAACCAAAGCATATTGAGTTGAAATCACCTCGAGTCTTATAAAGAGAAACTCCACCAGAACTGACTGTTGATATCATTAATACAAATTCAGAATTGCATTTTGTTATCATCAGTGATGCTCTTTAGAGTAACAGCCAACTGTTTTGGTGTAGTTCCCCTTTAAACACTGATCCTCTGCAGGGATGATTGTGCAGTTTACAGCTTCTTAGCACAGTCGGGGCAGTAGATATGATCTCCGTTGATGACGAAGCGCTTGTTGGCCAGTGAGAGGGAGCACCTCTTGCAGTTGAAGCAGTACTCATGCCAGGCGTATCCTTCGTAGTTCACCACGTTGGTGCCGTGGCCAAACCCTGTGTGGACGGAAACAGGAAGTGATTCTTTCCGATAACTGACACGGTTTGGTTTATAGCACTGATCGGTCTGAAATGATGTCAGATGTTTACAGTACGTTTGATTAATGATTGTGCTTTTCTCACTTTTTAGATTTGATATAAAATAAAGGACACTGATTTTGTCTCTCAGTATATCATACAGTAGTTTTAACTCTTCCTCCAAGCACAGCACTTCCTGTGACCCCATTGCATTATGGTCCACTGAGTTGTCTGCCAATGGAAACCCTAGCATCTCTGCATACTATCAAACTGTCTCTGCTAAAACTGTGCAGGCAACATCCAGGCAAAAGAAACAAAAGAAAAACAATCCGAGTGTATCTGTAGCTCAGTCCGTCAAAAACAAAACAAGCAGAAATGTTTGTTTTGACCTGTGATCGGGTTCTTGCAGCCGTGACACTTCTTGGCCACATCCGTCTTGTAGCAGTCCACGCAGTAAACATGGTTCTCATGGGAGGTGAAGCGAGCTCCTGCCAGAGGTTTACGGCAGGTGTGGCACACAAAACACTCGGAGTGCCAGGGCTGGTCTTGGTAGCTGATCCCTCCAGAGGTGATGGGCTGAAAGAGGCAGAGAGATCTCACTGGGGTTGGATTATTACTCTGATGACATGTCGTCTGCACCGGTTTAACTTTGTATCAATCGGACATTTCATGGCACATACCTGCTTGCAGTGGAAGCATTTCTTGGCAAACTTCTTATCATGGCACGGGGCACAGTAGATGTCGTCGCCCTTGGTGAGGAAACTCTGTGTGCGGATTGGCTGCTTGCATTCAAAGCAGGTGAAGCATTCCTCGTGCCACACCTTGTTCTTGTACTCCACGTTCTGGGATCCTTAAATATAAACCCAGAAAACAAACAATTATAATTTCCTTTAAAGTTATTGGAATGTAACTTTTTGTTTCCTCATTGGCAGCAAAACTCCAAGACTTCGTATTTTGTGGTGGCACCTTATCAAGAAATAGAAATACTTTTGTTTTGTGAATATTTTGCATATTTTCTTGTGTGGCGATCACTTGTAGCAAGAAGATAATGATGGAAAATAAAAGTTGTGAGGACCTTAAAAGAAGAAAGAAGCATGTTAGCAAACCCACCTGGCATGACCACCTTGTAGCAGCCCTGGCACCGGTTGCCATCCTCCCTGGAGCCACACTTTCCGCACATTATCTTCCCATCATCCCGAGCATTGAACGGCTCACTGGCCAGCGGCTTGTAGCACTTGGCACATCGGAAACAGTCCTCGTGCCAGTGGCGGTTCTTATGGTGCAGCTCCTGAGCAGAGAAGAGCACAGGGTGAGCAGAGGTGCCCTCACTGAGTCCTCATGCAATACCTCATTAAAGCTGAGTTTGTTTACTCATCATGTGGACTGAGGCTCGAGGCCAGAATACAGAACGAGCCCATGTGGTGAGCATTAAAGTGGAGATGAGGTGAACTGGGACGTGGTGAGCCATGAAGGAGTTAGGGGACTTAGATGTTGAAAATGCGTTATGAAGTATTTAAGGCCCATTAGTATTAATGACACATCTTTTCACACTTTTAACTGCCTGTGACAAGTGGTGAGTGTATTTTGGAAGCAGAGGCCTGAGCTGGATGACAGACAGAAGCTCAGCTCAGGCCCGAGAGCACTACCAAGTGACATTACATACATGAGTATACATAAGTAATACCTTCACTTAATCTCTTATTGTTGGTGTTTGTATTAACAGAATAACATTCATAGCAAACATGAGCAACTACAAGGTCCTTCTAATGGAGGACATGGAAGTAAGGGTGTAAATATTCAAACTAATAACAGCTGGAATAGAATAGAATAGAATAGAATAGAATAATTTTATTGTTATCAAACATGAAGCATGACGAACTTATTAAGCAGCTGCCATATCAAGGTGCACTGTAAGTCAGTGACTATAAAGAGACATAATAATTGTAATAATAAGAGCGATAAAACAAGGTATGAGTGAGGCAAAAGAGCTATAAAAGCAATATATATAAAAGATATGTATAATTTTTTTTAAAACAACAACCCAAGAGCAGCTCCATTTAAGTGAAAAAAGCCATATATTGCATAGATGAGGGAGATCCATGTAGGTCCTGGTTTTGTTCAAACTGTCTCACTGTCCTAGTGTTACTGAGACATGTGGACAGAACAGAGCCACTGTTAATGTTATCAACATGAACATATGATAGAGCCACTATTGTTCATCTGTAAAATGATTTTTTTAATCCAATCAACAGAAGAATCAGGTTCTATCATATCATATGAATTATAGACAACATGAAGTTGTTGTTGTATTGTTTTTATAATCTGTCGAGGATCTGTAAAAATTATTATTTTTAAAGACAAACAGTAAATTTTAGCTGATGAGTAACTTTACAGTTGAGTTGTTTTAAGAATAACTAGAGTGCACTTAGAGAGCACCAACCTCCACCAAGGAGTAATCCAGCTGCTATAGACTGAACACTGTTTCCCTCTTGTGGTGAACTTTGTGAGATGTGGAAAATTAAATAAGTACAAACCAACACAGATAAAACATAACTCCTTGGCAGAGTTAATATTAACATGTACAGTATATTTATGAGCATCCATGTTACAGATGTAAATTAAAATAACCATCTTATCATATGCTAAATCGTAAACAAAATGTGTAAAACCCATCCTGCAGCCAGTGTCTGTGCTCATTTAAAGTTGTAATTCTGTATTTTAACGCTGTCATCACTCCCTCGTCCTTCCTCTCACACTCTGTATTTTCACCTTGGAGTCAGCACCAATGGGACGCCTGCACTCGGCGCAGGTGTTGGCGCAGAGCTTATCGAAGCACTTGGTGCACACGTGCTTCTCGTCCTTCTTCACGTACTTCTTCCCGTGCAGGTTGTCACGGCAGTAGTAGCAGTCGAAGCGATCAGTCATGGTGGAGGTGAGATAACTCCTGGGACCTGTGAATAAAACACGAGAGAGGAGGGTGTCACTGGCTGTGCAGAGCTTCTTGTCTCCTCCACACACGGCGCGGTTTTTCCTTTAAACACCAGATGGGGACAGTGTTGCCTTTTGTAAGACTCACTGAACAATGCAGCTCAAAGCTAGAGGCCCATTCAGTCATAACAAATACATTTTTACTTGTATCTACTTTTTAGAGCAGCTCAAAGAGAAGGAACAAAGACAATAATAAAAAAACATTGATCTGTACTCACACATATTAAGTAGAGATGCTCAGAAGAGTTTGTATGTGTGACATCTACACTTCAAAATATCCAGAGAGATTACATCATGTGCAGTGAGGATGCATGTTGTTCTGTTTTCCCATTAGAAACTATGGCTGTGGGAGCAGCATACCAAACTGATGAGAGAAGTGTGAGTGAGGTAAAAGAGCAGCCCACAGATGTCTGCTTGTTGTCTACATGCTTCCTGGCCAGCAGATTTTTATCAAGCTCTCCCTGGAAAGCTTAGGTCATATTTTTAGACTGTACAGCTCATTCCTTTCACACCACCACCACCACGTCGAAGCCCCACCCCCAGTCCAGCCCACACTCTCTCCCTTTTGTCCACATTTTGTCCAGGTCATTTTATTAGCTGTTAGTGTAAACACTGTAAACTTAGCTGCCTCGCTTTTTCATTCATCAACATTCCCGCATACCGATCCCAGGCGACGTCTGCGGGGAGTCGTTTCCGGGAATAACCATGCTCAGGGTGGAGTGAGGACATATTAAACTGTATCTCCATCACTTTAAAGCTCCTGTCTCTCACAGGGATGACGGACCAGCAGCTGTGACAGTGTGTGAACTTTAGCAAAATTGATGTATTTGGTGCAATGGATATCATTTTAATCCGGTCAATAAAACGGTAGCAATGGGAAGGGAACAATGGGAGGAATGGCATTTTGTCCCAGTAACCATAGGAACAGGGAAAATATTTATGAAAGCTATTTAAGTGAGATGTAGTAAACAGCCATGTGAAGGAGTTGAGCCTCCAAGAGCGTGGTATGTGCCCCCTTGTGTGTGTGTGTGTGTGTGTGTGTGTGTGTGTGTGTGTGTGTGTGTGTGTGTGTGTGTGTGTGTGAGGATGGATAGATGAGAGAGGGTTTTGAGAACAGGAGCTATCTGCAGCTGTGCCGCGGGGATAAAGACCGGACTGAACACCGAGGACAGACACGCCCCTCTCCTCCTATACTCACCTCCCTGTAGCATTTCATGGCTGTGGAACAGGCAAAACCCACCAGTCAACCTTGTCAAATCACACACTGTACCTATTACTGAGCCCAACTGGCCCGGAGCTCTATTTTAGACATGGATTCTCTATTTAAAGTACGCTGACCTTCCTGTGGGGACAAATGTAGATGTAGAGTGATGACTACTGGGACTATGCAGCTATTGTGGCTCCAGCTGAAACATGTCCAGTGCTTTAATCTTTTGTTACAAACAGCGTGACAGCTGCGGCCTGTCAAACAGGCCCAGTATGCAGCGACGCTCAGCAGCGGAGGAAGGAGGAGCGACCACTGTGGTCCCTCTGGGGAGGAGTCCTCTACTATTGAGAAAGGTCACAGTGAGACCAGTTTGAGAGGTGAGTCAAAGGCCGGATAGAGAGGATCAAAGATGCTCTGACTCACACAGAGCATCAGCCAAATCAACAGATACATTATTGAAACTCTCTGTTCTTTGCCACCCTGGATAATGACACTCATAATCCCACCCTATCCAAAGATGGCACACAGGGAAAAATAAGTTGTAACAAAGTACACTGCAAACCCAGGAACAGACTGATCTTACACCTTTAACCATGAACTAAAAACATTAGAACTGAAAGAACATTTCAAATATCAAACCACACATTTCTTACAGGATTATTCTTTTATGATGATACAATATGATTACAAATCATTAGGAAAAAGAAAAAATCTTTCTTAGTCATCATAATTTGCATCACTTGAAAAGTCATTAATGATGAGTAGATCAAAAAGTAATCAGATACAATGTCACCATGAAGATTAGTGTGATGTCAGTAAAATGCAGTTTTCTCAGCTGCTAACAGTCCTGGATCCTTGTATCACATCGTCCTGATCGAGTTGTTTAGGTTCCTTTGTGAGTAGTGATAACACTTTAAGTCCTTCACCTTAAACCCTCTGAGAGGATTTCACCGTGCGCTCTTTGGCACCATACAAGCAAAACAGAATTGAATTGAATTGAAATTAAATTTCTACTATTTCTGCCATTCTTCCACTTCAGTGAGTCAGGACTAATTGACAGAAACACCTCTTTGCAGAAATCAGTCCAGCTCGGCACAAACTAAATCCTCCAGAATAATCATACAGTTTAATTAGCATGTCTCTCTAAAGCGCTTCCAACAAAAACTGAACGCTGGAAGCTTTTTGAAGGTGAGATTTAATACTGGACCACGGTATGAAACTGCATTAGTTTCAGCTAGGTGTAGCTAATAAACTGGAAACTGAATGGATTAAAATTAATGGAGTGCTTAAATAGTTTGCTCTAACCAGATGACGAGCAGAATTTAGATTTTAGAGCTGGGTAATGAAGCAATAACTTTTCTGGGGAGGCCCAAGAGGACCAGTGAACTTATATTTATTATATAATAAATGAACTTTTACACTCTTTAAAATTAATAATGAAAAAAATCCTTTAAAAGGAACTTTATTTGAGAACTACACAGCGTGGTTCAGTTTTTATCCTAATGGAAAAGTAATAATCCACATCAGTATCATACAGTATGATAGCTTATTTTTGATAGTTTAAAGACTAACTATCACCTATGGGAGATGTTAGATGTTAATCTTGTGTATTGTTCAAAGGCTTTTCATCATCAAACATTCAGAAAAGTGGACCTTGGTAGCTGGGGAAAAACATGCACTTTTAACTCAAATATACTAGATTAAATTCACTGGATTATTTGAAAACACAGCCATCTAAAGAAGTGCCAACAGATTTTACTTTTTGCACCTGATTACAAAAACAGTGCAGGTTTTTTATTTACCTGAGTGTCTGTAAGTCATGTTTGTTTCCAGTCAGGCAGATCAGAGGAAGGAGAAAAGAAAGTCAACACAGTAGCATCCACAGAGGGTCACACCCAGAGACCATACACCGGGTGATGTTATGAGAGGCCTGTATATACCCCCTCTGTGACCCGCACACACCCCTAACCCCACACTCAAATCCACCCTTCACCCCTCCAGTCCTTTTTAGGGTATGCATTAGAGAATAGAGCGGAGTATGATGCAGGGAGGACAGATGAGGTGATGCAGATTGGATTCCACTGTTGTAACATCAGAAGGTAAAAAAAAAAAGAAAACAACGGCCACCAGGGATAACGGATACTCCCACTGCCCCATCATAAAGGTTTTGTTGGATTGTGCAGAACATGTACATCTGACATGTTGCCCAGGGGATGACTCACAGGAGGAGCAAGCTGATATTGTTGACTGACCTGAGGATAGAGGAAGTGTAGTGGAGCATTATATAAGATGCTCTTCTTTTATGGAGTGTGTACATAGCTGCAGTATGTGCGTATACGTCAGATTTTCCCGGACAATAAGTAGTATGCTGAATGAGTCAGAGCAGATATTTTTAAATAGAAGAGAAAAAATACTCTGAGTGTTGGTTGAAATCTTCTCTATGTTATCTTACTGATTGTTATTTCAAGGAAGAATATTTCATTTAAATCCACAGGAAACACATTCCTGGTAGAAAAGCAAAAAATAAGACTTCACGATTGAAAACAAATGATCCAACAGTGAAAGAATTTCCTCATCCAACGGCAACACTCAGAGTAAACCTACAAAGTAAAGTTGTGGGATAAAAAAACACACAACAAGAAGCCACATAAAGGAGGTTATAGCATCTTTAAATTCAATTAAATAATGCTATTTCTTCTTTTGCCAACTAACAATCAAGATAATCATGTCCACCATTATCATCATCTTTTCCCCAGGAGCACTGCTGCAGCTCCACAGATGGCACTTTATTCTGATTTATTTGGGCTTTTAGAGTCAGACCAGCTTAAATACAGATATATAGGACTGCAATGAGAACGAGAGGAGACTCAGGACCTCAGGAGACTGGCTCATAGAGGAAATAAACTCTGGATCAATTCATCGATCTTACTTGGAAACCAAAATAATTCCTTTAAAAAAATGAAACGCTCAGCCCCTAACTATGTTAAATAACTTTCTTAATATATGAGACATAAAACAGATTAAAAACCATGAGCTATGTTGTGTGTATGTGTGTGTATGTGCTCGGTTGTTTAAAGGGCATCTGGTTGTAATTACAGATTTGATTTGGTCCATTACCATAGAACACAACATTACGTCTGTCCCCTTTTATAATCTGTCATCCAATTACTCTAAACCCACAAAGGCTAATTATTGTGCGGGGAGGCACCATGACTCCCAGCCTGCAAAAACCTCCCGAGTCGACGCAATGGACTGTGTTGCTTTACAAAACATGCCTCATCTTTTTCCTCACTTTTTTAAAATGCTCAAATTAAGCTTTGAACATTTTAATCTCTAACCAGACACTTTGGTCAGTCATCTCTTCCCTCCTATAATTTCAGCTCTCTTGGTCTTCATCACTTTGACTTTGCGAGGATGTTGGTTATATCATTTGCAGCATTAACTTAATCTGTGTTTTACAGTAAGAGGCGGGGAGTGGAAGATTAAAGTGATCACAAAATTCTTTATAATCAGGAGACAAATGGTGTAATAATGAACAACAGAGGAAATGTCATTAGAGACCTGCACATCAAACAAACCACACCCCTAAATACTCCTCTTTTTGAAGTTTAGTATCTACTTAATGATGTGTTTTTTCAGATGGCTAATGACATGAAGGTGACTTGTGGATAAAATTATTGACTGAGTATTTAATGATTGAAAATGATGATTTTTAAATTGAACTCTATTGGAGCCAGAGGTTTTTGAAGCCTGCCTCTAGTAGCCGTCAGGTGTATTACACTTCTGCATTGGCCTCATTTTTCAGCCCCACTTGCTTTGTCCATTTGTCTGTGGAAGAAATATTAAATAAATACAGAACAGTGAACAATCAAGTACATATTTCACTGTTTACAACTGTATGTCTTTAAAAATGGGGCTTTTGGGAACTATAGCATGATTAACGTTAACATTAAAATCCATTGTGTGCAGAGTATACAGAATGGGTTTACTGAGGGTACTGAGGGTCAGATGTTGTCTGAGGACATGTGGGGTGACACATGTTACCAAACTGGTAGTGTAAATATTCCACATAGGAAAATATGTCATTGTAGTCTCTCTGCCAGGTTCAGGTTTTCTCAGACTGCATTCAGTACCATCCTATTCATCTGAAAGAAATACATATTTTAACTCTCATATTTCAAACACCCTGTGTCAACTGATGGAGAAAAAAAAGCTTGCTATTGAAAAATCTGTTGATTTCAGTCACTATTTATGAAAGATTTATCACATTTGCCTATTGTAACTATCACTTGTTTAAATAAAACTGTTTAATCGTCTTTTTAAACAACATGCCATGTTCGTTTACTGTTTGTCTTCTTGTTTAATTTCACTGACAGCACTAATATAAAGTGCATCTGTTAACACACACTCCTCTGCAGTGATCATGTTATCTCCACCCTGGGACACAGTGAAGCTGGAATGTAGTGGCCACCTCTGCACCTGCTGTCTGCAAAGCCCCACTTTTTACTGAATATAAATAACTCCTCATTGTCTGGAACAATAAACAAAACTATAAATGTGTGTTTTTCCAAATAAGAAAATCTTGATTTCCTTCCATATGTAGCTGATGTGAAAATTCCTATATTTTGAGTTATGAAAAAACAAATTCAAAGTTTTCCTTACCACTAATGGAAACAGACAGGGTGTGTACTTTTGAAATTCATCCTGTTGTCAGATTTAAAAGCATATCATGAGTTTTTAGGCTTTAAGCCCATCACCTACCACCTCTCTATGTGCTAGATTGAAGGTTTGGCAGCAGCGAGAAACAGGAAATCTGGCCTGTACTTCCTGAATGAGCGAGAACAAATCGCTCAGGGTGAGTGGAATAAACAAGCCACCCTCATTCTGCTGTTACCAACGGCAACAATAACCTCGTCTACATGTCTGAGAGCTCGTTTCTCTCCATGACCTCTTGGCCCCGGACATCCATGTGTCCCAGTCACTCTCCAGATCTAGTTAGTGGGCAGACAGAGCAGTGACCGACTGCCTCTGTCAGGGCAACAGTGACTCACCATGCGCACACTGAAAAAAACACACACACACACAGCGACAAGGTGCACCACTTATTTGTTTGCACACTCACACAGAGCTGTGTTACAGCACGGACATAAGGTCAGGATGTGGCTGCAAGACCCAGACAGACTGAGGTCAAAGACGTGTGGACAAAAGGCCACGAGGGGAGCTCTGTCAACACAGTAACACCCCTGTGTGATGGATCTGGCTTGGATATGAGTGTTGCTAACACGCGCATACACATGAACCCACAAGAACTTTCAGATAAAGCCTTCACTGTAGGTCAGCAAGCACTTCAGCTCTCATTGGTTTCACATGACTCAGGCCTCTAAACAGAGACAGAGTCAGCTCCTTGTGTGGAGCCGTACATTACAGAGCAGAACAAATCAGGCTGTGAGGTTAATGACGATGCTCATTAAACTGAAGGTTAATTTCTGTCGTGTTAGGATTTGCTTAAGGACTCAAAACGACATAAAAATAGTCGAGTCGCAGAAAGGCACCATTTTTCAAAATTTCACTCCCTTTATCCTCCCACTATAGGCCAATCCACAGCACTTAAGTTAGAAAGCATGGATGCAAAATCTGTGTCCTCATGATCATTTTTAATCCGAGCCAGACTGAGCTACAGCAGCTTAAACATAAACTAGAATAATACCATCTACATTTTAAATAGAGACAATGTGCTGAAGTTACAATATGAGTCTATAAACAAACATATGCTCTAACAGTATATGAAGTAATCCTCCTCAACAAGCTACAATAGCAAAAGGATGTTTGCACATGAATGTAATCACACTCCATATGACTCTAACTCCATGCTGCATAATGACTGCCCATCTATTACAGCAGCATAATAAATGTGCACTGTGTTACTGGTATTTTACTTTAGTAAAGGATTACTGATTACTTCTTCCACCGCTGCGAGAAATGAACCCAAACCCTATGATTGTCTTTTATTGTCCCTAATCATCACTTGTGCTTTCTTCTTCTTTCTTCCTCTGTTCTACCTTTTTTCTGGTCACTATGTAATCATGCCTAATTCAGCTTTGTGGAAAAGAACATCCAAAGTACATCCATGTAGAGGACATTGCTCAGCCCACACAGACAAACAAGCAGCATTGCCTATTTTGGAGTCTTGCTGCCGGGCTGCTGAGAGCGCTGCTTCATGCATTTCATCAACTTGGTCATCTGCACTCAGGCACACCCTCTCCCTCTCTCTCTGCTCTGTCGGCAAGAATAAAAGAAATGATGAAACTGTCTCTCAACAAAACCTTGTCTCTGCCTGAATAAACTGCTGGCACCGAGTCGCCTCGCTGTGGCAGACGTCCCGCTGTTGGCCTGATGAAGAGGCAACCTCACACACACACACACACACACACACACACACACACACACACACACACACACAACAGCTTCAGTGAGGATGGTGATGCAGATTACACACCACACATCAGCCTGTAAGCATGAATAATCAGTAACTGTGCTGGTAGACGTGCCCAGTGCCTTTGTGCTGACATTAGATTAAAAGTAAAAAGCCTTACATTTATAGTCTTGAAAGTGATTTAGAAATTGCTGCAAAAAAAAAAAAACGAGCACTCATTAAAAAGTGGTCTTTTCAAGTTGAAAGTGGGTTAATTTATTACTCTGTGAAGTTTTTATGGCTTTTGAAGGATGGTGAAGTCATACTGGAGCCACAAGGAGGTCCACTGTGCCAGAGAAACAACCGTAATCTCCAGGTCGCTTTAATGACATCATGCATTTGGTTTGGCAGCTGTCCAAACCAGAAGGGAGGAGATGTATGTTTTAACAGTTTAAAGCCACACATGGACACCTCTGGGCTCCACTGTGCATTATCCAGACAGAAGCATCCCTGCAGCACACTAGGAGCAGTACACACCATTTGAAATACGAGATAAATAGCTATAGATGGGATGCAATTTAATACAACAGCCCTGCAGCTATTGTTTATAATGGAGTACATTACAGTATGTATGAGGGAGGAGTGGTCAGAATAATAGGTACAGATTACAATAAATTTGAAAATACAATGGAGTTAAGCCAACACCTCAATAAAAATGGTCCACGAAACTAAACATTATGATGTTTGATGTTATGAAGGAGTTCTGTAGATATGTAAAGACACATGTGTGATATAAGGATAAGTTCCTTCTTTTTTTGTTTTTGTTTTGAATTTTACTTCAGCAACTATTTTTTCTTTTCCTGAGGGATTTCCTGAAACTGATCACTCCCTGACACAACATCACTCCCTGAATCATCAACATATAAGTTTGAAATACTGTGCGCAATAACAAAGCGCATCACCTGTTGCGCGGTCACACCATCGTGCGTAAAATTGTTTGGCAGTTGTTGTAAAAGCTTTGTCACATTTTACTTTTCCCCCCCGTTTGTGTAACTGATCCAAGTCAGGAAAATGTCCATCTGATAAGAAAATAGTTGCAATTACGCATCTCTCTCACGCAACTCTTCTTAAATGAACCAAACAGCTTCCTTGTCACAAACTTATTCCGTCGAGCTGAGTGTTTTATATGACTTAAAGTTAACCGAGTAGCCGCCTGATAGACCCAGGTTAAACACAGCTGTGGCTCGGACTCACCTCTGTGGATGTGTCCAGATGAGCGCGCTCCACTCTGCACCAGCAGCGTGTCCGGTGGGTTTGGCCGAGAGGTGAAATCTGCGGAGGCAAAGCGGCTTTAAAAGACAGAGGAAGCAGCAGCAGAAGAAAAAAAACTGCAGGACATGAGCCAAACCTCTCCAAGCTCTCATAAACAATGACCTCAACTAGGAATTTACAAGCTCTCTTAGCAAAGTTCTTATTGGCTCCGCACTCAAATAAAGTCATAATTATTCTGTATCAACGAGCTCAGAGGTTTAACAATCACCAGTTTGTGTTGGAGGCAGGTCTGCGCTGCGGGAATCTCCGGCTATGAACTAATCAAACCTCCAAACAGTTCAGCATCTCTGCTGTTTACAGAAGATAAACTGACTTGTTAACTTCACACACTTTTGTCCTCCTTCTGTACTGGCCTCACTCGTCTCCTTCTTTGGTAACGAATAGAGGAATTACATCAAGATGACTCATTCTTAACCCAAAGTAAATACATGAAGGCTGCGAGCTTAACCCTCAAAGTGAATCCACTGCAAATTACAAAGTGACGATTAAATGCTCACATCGTGTTCCCTTTACATGACACAGATGCCAGCTTTTAGATCACCACTGAGACTTCACAGCTACTCATCTGAGGTGTATCCATCCATGGAGTCAAACCAGGGACTCTGAGCCTAAGAGCAAGAAGTGATGATCCAGTTTTTTGTAGAGTCAGGGTGAAGATATGAAGGGAGGATTTTACGGTTGTAAGGTCATGTCTGTTGTGTTTAAGGTTGTCAGGGTTACTCAGACATGAGCAAAAATACAGCTTCATTTCAGATGAGTTTCTCCCCACTGATCGTGTATATCTGTGTATGCATCTGCTTGGGTACTGATTGCAAATCGATCACAACACTCCAACCACACTTCATAACTGTTGTGACAGGGGATCACTGTTGATGTAGAGAAGGCAGGTTATTATTTTTTATCAGGGCCTCATTTCACTGAACAAACAGTGAGTCCTGTTCACTTACTCTATGAAGGCTGTACTAAGTGAATAAATAAAAGTGTTTCCAAGGAACAAAATTTACAATCAAACACTTTACAATCAACAATTTAGGAAACCATTTGCTTGATTTAACATCAAAACATTTAATATAACTTTTGAAAATCACAAATCACTGGAGGGGGGATAATTACTCAGCTTTAGGGAATGAGCTGAGATC
Organism: Pseudochromis fuscus; assembly: GCA_900323345.1. Lineage (NCBI taxonomy): Eukaryota > Metazoa > Chordata > Actinopteri > Pseudochromidae > Pseudochromis > Pseudochromis fuscus. The sequence continues at coordinate 69,526 of OOFC01023041.1, forward strand.
ATGATTAAAGATTGATAGTTTGTTTGAGTCAAATAAAGACACAAGTCCACTGGAGTGAGAGCTGAGTGGCTCTTTAAAACGACTGTTTCCTGCCTGGACTGTAGCTCCATTATACAGACATTCTTGTGCAGCCTGGAGGGAGTTGTGTCCATATTAGGAACATGTTACCTGATATTTGGCACAAATGGCGCCAGGCAGGATTAAATGCCATCAGTCTTGGCTGGGTACTCTCCAGATTCCCCATTCCCACCACTCTCCATGAAAGTGGCACAAGGCTGATGAGTCCAGTTACATCATAGATGATCATAACAATGTGATCATTGTTTATTGAGGATCATTGATCAAATCAGGATTAAAAGATATGATTTTCAGATGAGCAAAAATTTTAAATCAATTTTCTGAGTAAATACAGAATTAGAAGAAGTCACAACACCATCCTGCTGTGTCGACACTGAGCCCCTGAACGCCACATCTGGATCATCCTCTGGTCTTTGGTTCACTTCATGTCACACACCTGCCTGACAGACTGACTATGTATTCTCAGATTATAAAGCTATACCTCTAGTCCCTTCTTTAAAATAGCCCTGACTTAACTTAGGACAGGGAGTAACTGATGCACATTCAAGATGAAGAAAATTAGTCTGTCATACAACAAATCAATAGATTTAAAAAAAAACAACAGCTCAATATTAAGACATTCAGAGTATAACCCTGTAAAATGTTGCAGTGTCTACAAGTTGCAGCCAATTCAACCAAAAAGTGTCGTCTTCTTCTTCTTCTTCTTCTTCTTCTTCTTCTTCTTCTTCTTCTTCTTCTTCTTCTTCTTCTTCTTCTTCTTCTTCTTCTTCTTCTTCTTCTTCTGAATAGTTTGTGCTGCTGAATAACCTCCAGAGGCCCAGAAAAAAAATCTATCCGATGATCCAAAAGAAATAAAAACAAAGAGTAAAGCCTGGAAAAACATTTGTGCAGCAGAAGTTCTGTATATTTGTTCTAATTCCTTTCATGTTGTTATGTTGTAACCCTGACCTCTGGGTTAGGAATGGGAACTACGTCACATTTTATTTTTATGTTAAATCTACTCCTGACCGGGCTCTGAAGTTTGCCTTCATGCCCACTCCTAGGTATTTAAAATTTATATCTTGTAGGCTCGGGCTACCTGCCATACGTGTGAGGCTATTAAGATTATAAACCTATTATTAGCATTATGAGAAAATCCCTTCTGAGATTAATGCAACTCGAATAAAATCACCTCTGGCACTAATCTTGTTTCATGTTTCCTGTGGATGGGATGATCTCTGGAGCTCAGCAGTTACATTCTTACATGACGCAGACATCCTATAAAAAAGCAGACGAGGTAAATGAGGAGGCCATTAGAGTGAGGGCTTTAATCAAAAGCACAGGCTTCTGTTTATTGACCGTTGCACGCACATGAACAGGTGAGAGTATATTTACACAGATGTAAACAGTCAGTACCTGCAACACAACAGGAAAGAAGAGGACACAATGTCTCTCTCTCTCTCTCTCTCTCTCTCTCTCACACACACACACACACACACACACACACACACACACACACACACACACTTGCAGGCATTATCACACACTTTCACACAGAGACTTTGCAGTATAAAGATAGAGTGGACTGTCTGAAAACACAGAGCACAGCAGGCCTCTTTGGTCAGCTACTTCAGACAAGATTTCCAATGATCAAAGCTTATCACGAGTCACCATTCAGAGAACTGACAGAACACACACCGGTAGAGCAGTAGGCAAACACCAAAACCTATTTTTATCCATTTGCAGATTTCACATTATTTAATGAGTCAATTAAAGAACAGTGGCACACAATTTTGCTTGTATATATTTTGCTATTTTTTCCCCTCCACCTCCTCCCCACAAGATCAGAGGAGGATGAATGATTCATGCTCTGCAGAAGTCATGGCAACAGCATTCAAACATACACACATACAAAGTACCTGAATGATCAAGTGATAAGATGGAACAATGGTGTGAAAGGATCTGAAACCATCTCGACTGCCACTGCAATGTGGGAATATAACACAACTTATTTTTTTTTACTGAACATTAAATCAATTTTCACTTTAACTGACATGAATTTTCTTGAGTTTTCCCACAAACTTGAAGGGAAACAATATAAAAGCAGCTGTTAGATACAACAAACAATACAGCAAAGAAAAACAAAAAAACAATACAACATCACGACATTCTGAATATATGAGTGCAAATTATTCAGCTTTCTTTTTTCTACTTTTTTTAATTCATTATTTCCCTCATTCAAAAATATTCAAACAAAAATATATAAAACTGTGGGAATAATAAATCATATTACAGATAATGTGGTGTCAAGAGGAATGTCTGATTAAAAAAAAACAACATTTAAATTAGAAGTTCCTGCACAGCAGAAGATAACTGTGGATGGAAAAAGCGATATCTCAGCGCCCGCTGTTCCCTCCACCTCTGTATCATCCCCAACACACCAACACTCACACAAACACAACTGTCCTCAGTGTCAATCTCTCTCTCTGTCCTCTCTATCTCTCACTCTTTTCTTTTTAATTTCCCTCGCATCGATTTCACACCCACCCAGTTTTTTGTTTTTTCTTTGGCTCAAACCAAGAAGCCAAAACACAAAAACTGTTGTGTTCAGCTAAAGTCACCAAATGTTTTCTTGGCTTCCGTCCACATCAACACAGTGTTGCCACGGCGACATCGTATCAGCGCTTCCTGTTCAACCCGCATTAACAGCTGCTGCACTCCGCACCCAAAGGAGCTCGCAGAAAACCTCCCGCTCCTCTTGTGCAGGCACCAAAATAGCCTCTAAACTGTACTCTAACATAATGAGAGAGTTCAGTGTAACACATCCAGCCATGAGTCTTCTTTTAATATTATGTACTTCTCTGCACCTGCATGCTGTGAAACTGTTCAACCATCAACCTATTCGCCCCTAAAATCCTAATGTGTACAGCAGAGAAGATCATCCAGCATTTAAACATCTATCGTCCTTCAATTCAGACAGTTTGCAGAATTATAAACTGCCTCAGTACCAGTGTAAATATCTGCTCATATCAGAAATATTTTAATCTGAATGATGATCAGGTGGGGAAATCATTTCATAATACTCATTGTATAAAATCTAAGGCTGTAACAGTCAGCTGATTAATCACTTAGTCAAACCACAAAAAATGTAATTTGCAACAATTTTGACAAGAGATTAATCATTTAAATTGTGTTTTTGAGCAAAAAGTGCAAATAATCTGAGTTCTTCAAATAGTAAAGTGAATGAATACATTGGAATTTGTCAGGTTAAAGTGTGGGAAACTGACCAAATGATTCATCAATTCATCAAACAGCTGGCAGATGAATGAATAATAAAAACAATAACTGGTTGTAGCCCTCCTACGTTAAGATCTCTGATTTATCAAAATTACACTCACAAAATCACCTATGTTCTTTTAGTGTCAAATTTCAGTATCTAAATGTGTTTTCCAGATTTATTTAATGAGAAAATATGATTCATAGTCATCAATGCAACAATTGTATTAGAAAATGTTTCCACAAAGTCAAATGGATATGAAAAATGAGATTCAGCTTAAAGTACTTCAGCTCCATTGCAAAAAAAAAAAAAAAAGAAAGAATACAAAACACTTTAAGGTCATCTGCATTGATTTTTCATAAAATATCAAAATGCAGGACAGAAATGGCACTAAGCTTCTCAGCTCCACTCATTTGGATCTGGTTTTCAAAACAACAGCCCTTCATTCTGCTGTGGGCGACATCAACTTCTAAAATAAGGTGTAAAGTCTCTCTCTATGTCACAGTCAAAGGTCATTGGGAGAGATCCACGACTTTCGCTGCCAGGTTACACTGCATCACATTGTTACACACTATTTACAAGCGAATAGCACAAACTGACAGTCCCACACCCACTGAGTATATTGCTACCTTATGGACAGAGGTGTCTGTTTTGTTTTTAGTTTAGTTTTTTTTTTTTTCTTTTTTACAAAGGAAAACTGAATGACTGCCCACACTGAAGAGGGCTCTGTAAGCCCAGAGCTGGTCCAGCATTGGGTTGCCATGCTTAAAACTACAATTCCCAGGCACTTGATTGTAACCAAATGTACAGTAAAGTTGTCCACTGGGTCAGCTCGCCTCTGATGCACAGAGAGAAGGCAGTAACATTCAAGGTCAGACCCCAAACACAAAAGCTCTCAACCTCCCGTACAAAGAAAACAACAGGCATCCTCAGCATGCATATCAAAGTTATAGTACTCTTGTGATATACTGTACATCGACAATTTAGCTAGTGGTTGGTACTTGCATTTACGCACTAACACATGCTGCTAGACCTCTGTGCAATGCTACAGTAAAGGTGACTGACACACAAATTTAAGCCAAACTAAGAAAACGGATTTTCAGTTGAATACCAAAAGAACCCCTGCAATAAATATGACTATATTACAGTAATGGCAGACGCCAGCAAAGTGTGGAAATGAAGCAGAAAGAGAATGAGGTAGAGACAGTGATTTGCCTACAGTAGAAGAAAGAAAATGTAACTGTGAGAAAATGTGTGTGGGGAGAAGAATGAAGAACAGTGCAAATAAAGAAACAGTGGAGGAGTGAACAGAAGGAGTGTCAGGTACTGGTCTTTTGCTCAATGGCTCGGATCAGTTTGAGTTGGACGGTCGTCTGGGTCTGAACGGATATTACTACATCCTCATGCGGTGGTGGGGGTCTGTGAAGGGCGGCTCTGAGTCATCCATGGGCAGCACCAGACGTGTGCCTCTCATCACCAGCTCATGGTCTCCATATGCTAACTCTCTGTCCAAGTCATCGGAGGTGGCGGCGCCAGCAAACGCCGGGCCGCTGCTAGTGTGGGCACCTGTGGCATCTGTGCTGACTGTAATGTCGCCGTAGGTCAGGTTGATGTCACCGTCTGTCAGGATGAGGTCAGAGTCGTCATCCTTCAGCTGGCACTCGTTCTGGGGAGAAGAGGGGAGATGGCAGACAGCTGTAAATCTGCACTGTGTTATTATTGTTCCCTCATCTTTAGTTTAAAACTGAATCTTCACGATTCAAGTAACTTTTTTTTCCCCATCTGTTAATACAGCATGAAAACTGCAGAGTTCAGTCAAAAATAGCTCTCATATGAACCAGCGGCTGACCTCATAGGCCTGAGGGCTGGTGAGGAAGCGAGCGAGGGGGCCGCAGCACGGGGGCAGCGTGGCTGTGAGAGGGGGGCCACTGTGAGTCAGGATGGGCTTCAGGTAGCTGGAGAGGGGGCTGGAGTCAAGGACATACTGCAAATAAAGCAAACACTCAGAGTCTTTTATTAGATGCAAAAAACCTAAAAACCCTGGCACAGTGTGATGAATGCTGATAAAATACCAAGCAAAAGAGAAAGAAGATCCAAAATAAAGTCATTTACTTTACTTTAAATACATAAAACTGAATGACCTTCATACATCAGAAGAGATCATTTACTGTGAAGTCTTTAAGCACGGCTCCCCCTGCTGCCTGGTAATGAGAAGTAAAGCGTCACTACTAGTTGTAGGCGTTTACAAAATAAAAGTGTGTACAAGTATTTGTGCCTCCAACCAGGTTATCCTTTCACCTGCCTTGGTTTGTTTGTCTGTGTGTTCATCTTTTTACAGGATTACCAAAACACTTCACAGGTCAATGATTTTTTTTTTTATGATAGATAGATAGTTTATTACACAAGAAAAAAATTATTAGATTTTGGACAAGATCAAAGCATGTGACCCTGTCCAAATAAATCACATATAATCATTAAAATCCCTATCTCTTATAATGGCTAAATGTTTTAAGATAGCTTTATCATTCTGCATGTGTGTGTATGTAGATATTTTTTTAACTAAATGTATTAAAATGTGACAATATCTCCAACCTGAGATAATTTGGTCTCCACAGAAGATCAAAAACAGATACAAGTGTGTGCATTATGCCCGGGCAGAGGTTTGTGGTCTCTGAGGGCTTTCTAGCTTATTTTCTTGATATTTATGACACACATTAAAAAAAAAAAAGAAAAGAAAGATTTGTCAGCAAAGGATACTTGTGGTCGAAGTTGTACCAAATTCGGAAAAGCCAGGCACTCTCTTGTTTGGTGCTCCTTCTCTCCGAGCCTTCAGCGATGCTCATCTGGACAAACATAAACAATGTCATTTAGGTTTGTCTTTTTTTTTTTGTTTTTAGGGTCACTATGCACCATTCACATTATGTAAAGCATATTTCTAGGTGCCACACTTACAGAGTTATCTTGATCAGAGTCCACTCCCACTCTAGTGAAGGAAAAAAACATGAAAATAAGCAGCAGTTTTTGAGTTTACCTCAAAGTTTCAAGAAGACAAGGTGAACAATGGAGACATCAATTAAAGACAATCACAGACAAGCTTTAGAAAGAATTAGTCTATATGACCATATCCAAATGTCCCACATGTGTCAAACCCCACTAACTAAGGCTAATTCCTAATCCAGTTTGGATAATGGATAATGGATTTGACAGGAGAAGAGGAGGAGTACCGTATACGCTGGCAGGACAGCATCTGAGTGGTGCCACCTCCACAGATCCAAACGGTGAAGAAGACCACGAGCAGAGTGGTGGAAAACATCATCTGACGGGCGTACGTGGCCGTGTCCCTGATGGACAGGGCAAAAGTCATCGCGCCTCGCAGGCCTAGAAAAAGCACAGTGCAGAGAACGTTGTCAACAAACAAGTCTCCGATTGTCTCATTGAGACAAATCAGGTGACCTCTGTTTACAGGCCTGTGGTGGTTATCTTTTAATCTAGTCACAGTGAGCTGCAAAAAAACTGTAGAAAATCTTCCAGGACATCAACACAGGGTACACTGGTAAAATAAATAAATAAATAATTTACAGTACATGACAAACATCACACCACTAACCCGCAAACATCATCATGTGCTGGAAGTTGGATCTGATCTTGTTGCGTCGTCCCAGATTAAGAAGGAATGAGAGAGGGTAGATGTTCGCAGCTCTTCCCAGGAACACCGCTATCTGAGTGGGAACGAGGTTAAGGAGAGCAACAGCAACATAAAATGGAAATAAATGAAGCCTGATCACAGTGAGTCAAGCTTATTCACTGCTTACTGCTTGGCGATTAGTGGAAATACTGTGGGGTCTTTATTCTTTGGCAACTTTAAAGTTTAGAAAACAGTGACACAGCATCGTGTTTTATACTGAGAGGTGATCAAGCAGAATTCATCAGCACAGGATACAAAAGCTCCAACAATGAACATGGGATTGAAGACGTGGTTCTGGAAGGTGAACAGGGTCAGACCCATGTAGGAGAAAATGAAGTTCTCTGCCAGGAAGTTTAACAGTTCAAACAACTGCAAGACAAGAGAAACATCAACAGCTGGTTCAGGGTACAGCAGCCTCAGCGGATGTCTACGAAAAGACAATTACAGTTACTAAAACACACAAGTAAGTAAACAAACAAACAAACAGCAAATAGCCTGAATAGCAATGACTGCAATAAAACAAATTGGATCTAAAGTGCAGCTGTAAATTTAAAGTAGAAAAATGTTTTGAAAAACCTGTTTTTTTTTAATCAATAATGCCTGTGTGTCACTGTAGCAGCAGTGAAGGTAGCTGACAGTAAATGTACTGCGCTTTGCCAACAAACCCATTATTATAACTTGTAAATGGACCAACAGCTTTATCAGTTATGTGACAGCATGAGCAGAGACGTGGCTGTAGTCCAGGTCTGACCTGCTTGGTCCTGTCCTGAGACTCAGGAGACAGGTTGTTGAAGGTGTAGTGGGCCTGAGTGATTCCACAAAAGAGCACTGCCACCACACCTGCGACACACAGGGACGGACAGGGACAAACAGAAGGAAGACAGGATCGATAAACCCTGATTACTAACAACATGAGGCATCATCAGGAAAAGTTCCCCCACATGAAATACATTCTGATCCCTTATCAATAGGATAGCAAAGAATTAAATGACAGTATACCAGTTTTACTTTCACTGTGTGTGTGTGTGTGTGTGTGTGTGTGTGTGTTACCTGTGAATCCACAAGCCTCAGCCAGCAGGAACGTACTCCAGGACATGAGGAAGAACAGAGCCGTCTCCAACAGCTGGAAATCCCTCAGCTTGGTGAACTTAGTCACGTACACGCGACAGTAAAGGAATTCACCAGGACACTCAGACACTGCTACGTGGATTCATGTCAAACTTCTACAAAGCAATTTACTCCAAACATTTGAGAAAATATTTTGTTAAAATAAATTTACCATTGCACGGAGATCATTTCATTTGTTTCGACTGACAGATGCTAATGAGACACATGTCAAAATATTGTTGTGTCCTATTTATCAAACAGTAGCAATCTGATCTGCTGGATCAAACTAACAGACTTTTACAATCTGGCTCTCTTTTGAACACAATGATGAATAAACAACAGAAAAGATATGAGAGCGGTGACGACTCCAGTGGCCACACCGAGAGCGAATGAGCCGCTGAAAACTCCGAGGAAAATCCCAAAAGACTTCAGCATCGCCATGACCTCAAAGGTGTGGCTGTTGTCTCCTTCTGGCTGGTATGCTACTATAGACCTGATATAACACAAACATTTGATGGTAATTATTCATACAAATTGCACCGAGAGTGTAAACCATGTGTCACGTTCCCCGAAGAACAAGAGAGAGAAGCACAGGGAGGGAGAGAAAACAGGCAGCAATGAAACACCTCAAACAAACACATGTCACATTAAGAAAAATAACTGCTGACAGCTGGTTTATACAGTTATACACACATACAAGTTGAAGACTGCAAACAGAAATTTTTTACTTGTATGATGTAATATTACAATAGACTGTAGATAGAAATGGACGAAGAAACTGGGGCTCAGTAAAAAAAAAGTGCAATACTCCTGATGTCCACTAGAGGCTGGTTCCAAAGAAACTCTGGTTCCAACTGACTTTAACTGAAAAATTGTCAGTTTCAATCATGAACTACTCAGTCAGTACCGTTTTCCCACAAGTCATTCATATGTCATTAGCTAAAGTTAATTTTATCAGTGAACTGGTGGGTCCATCTAAAAAAAAAAAAAAGCCATAACTGAGTAGATATTAGGCTTCAAAAAGAGGAAAGTGCCCTTGGGTTCAAGGGTTAGCTCCACTTTCTCACTCCTCCCTTTATATCTAAATATGGTCACTTCTGGCTCTAAACAACCAATGTGGGGACATTCAAATGTGAGTCGACAAACCAATGGGTGATGTCAAGTTAGCTTCATCTATTCTATACACAGTCTATAGATATAACTGTCTAACATGTAAACAGCTGCCTTATCAGGCAAATATTTCAGTGTATTCCAGGACTACAGAATAACTCTGTGTATATGACACATTTTTGAGCATTTCATGTGTGTCGCTGTGTCTAAAGAGAAGGTTTCACAGCAAACTCTGTGGAAAGTGAAGAGCTGAGAAGAGAAGAAAAGAGTGTCCCTGTTTGGAGAGTTAAATACTAATACTCGACGTAAAACCCTGTGGCATGTAGTGTCTTCTTATATTTTCACTGAGGTCAAGATTTCTTGTCAAATATTCCAATAGATCTGCAAAAAACTAAAATTATGGTTTAGTGTTGGTGTACTGTATTGTCATTACCAACAATGAAAAGAAGAGGGACCTTGATTTCACCAAGCCAAGCAGTGAACCATTAACACAAACATTTTTGTCTGTAGATCAAAAAAACCCAGAAACGTTTTGTATCCTCTTTAAATTGATCCACACAAAGACATACTTCTGCTTTTAACAGCAAAGTTTTCACTGCTAACATAAACGTTGTCACATGGCAGTTGAGTATTAACACTGAACTTTCTTAATAAAGTCATATAGATGAGAAGAGGCCCCTCAGAGTCACTCAGAGAAAACAATACAAAAAATATATATATTTTTTTTTTTTATTGTTCTTTTCTGAGGTAGTTTTGTGATAAAATGTAACAAAAGTAGCAAACTCCAAGAGGAGATTCAGTTGCTGACTGAACCAAGTGTGATGTTGAAATCAGATTTGTTCACCTTCTCTATTCACAGCCCGACACACACACACACACACTCACAAACACAGAACAAATCACCAGGCATTTTGTCTATAAGCATTCCTGGCGCTGTGCCGTCTCCTTCAGCTCTCACAGTGTTTTCAAAGATAATAGGAACATGTTCTTAGCTGACTCACAACATCAAACCCACCCTCCAAAAAAAGGCAAAAACAAATGAATAAATAATGCAATGTTCTGTATCTCTGGTTGTATAAGCCGGAGAGTCCACAAACAAATGGCCGGTGATTTGTCATGTTTGTCCCAAGGCACCACAAAGGCACACAATGCCATGCTCTACTTAGTGCACCCGTTCAAAGGGCTGGTCAGAGTCTCTCCGCAGGGTCCGGCCCCTCCACTCTGCCTGCTATTACAATTTATAATTCTGTGGAAATTACAACAGTCCCATGTAGAGGAGAAGAAAAACTAAACGTTAGCTTAGGGAACACTTCACTCTTAGCAAAGCGTTAATGTGAAGTTGATATTAGGGTAATTAAAGGTCGTTGGTCAACTGTCATATTTCTCTGAAAACCAGTAACGTTACAGCTCTGTGTACACTGAAGACAGATGGTGAGTGTCATTACATGACACATGAGGACTTACGAGGACAAAACCACGGCCACGGCATCGTTGAGCACACTCTCTCCAAACAGTAACGCGTATAGATCCACGTCTACCTGCAGCTCGTTGAAGATAGCCAGGACGGTCACTGTGAAACAAAGACAAACACTCAGCTTCTCTGTTATCGCTCAGTATCAGCAGTGCTTCACATTATGTCGCTAATCACAGAGAGAAATGGAAGTTAGTGTGAAGGGCTGCGTTATATACAACATGCTAGTGATGTAATTACCTCTGCTAATGTGTTTCTTACATTATTTCTGAGCTGTGGGTCACATTTCCATCTCAATTGGACTTTCTATCATGTAAAAATAAAGATTTCTTCAAATGTTATATGTACGATGTTTGATGCAGCTACATACAACAAATTGTTAGTTTCACCATACGTTGTTTGTGCCTCTGATGTGGGCAGAATGTGGACAACAACCTTTTTGCAATTCAGGGGATAAAAGCAAAACTGGTTTATAATCACAGAACCCGCAAGGAGAAAAACTTTGAAGTCTGAGAATGAGCATATATACCAGGGTCTGTGGCAGAGACAATGGCTCCAAAGAACAGACAGTCAGTGAAGAAGAAGTCTCCGCCCAGCTGTCCCACCTGCTTCATCAGCATCACGCAACCGTACATCAGCAACCTGGTGGAGGAGCAGCGGGTGGTTTTGTCAATCATCATGAACAACACTGACTTTGGAAGGCATTACAGACACTAACACCACAGTAACCAACATATATAAAACCTGCTGGAGCATTAAATGTCTTTTGTCCATGTGAAATCATCTTACCCAATAACAAAACAGGAAATAACTGTCCCCAGAAAGGCATAAGCCAGGATGGACCCCATGTTACGGAAAAAATGTCTCTGAAAGACAAAACAATTTTACCACATCAGAAATCCTCATTAACATTATTTCATCAGAAGTCGTGTTAAAAGTCTTCAATGTGTAATGAAGGAGAAGTTACTTTTCATTCAACAGAGAAGAGAGAGCCTGAAATAATACCGTACCCTTTTCAAACTGTAGCCAGCATGAAAGATTATAGGTGGTAGGAGGATATTGAAGAACACTTCGGGGTCAAAGGTCACCTGAGGCACACACACAAAAACAGCACAATGTTGCAAATCAAACCCAAAAAGATTTAGGACAGAAGCAACAAAAGGGCAACACTGTTCTTATGGGTACTTCCAGGCTGTGTCATTAATAATCAAATAATTAGTGGCATATGACACATTTGGGACATCATGAAGTAGCTTCCAGGACCATCAACAAAAGTTGCTATAATAGTAGACTAGAGAAAGGGGGACGGTTTTTATGCACATTAGGACTAAAACTATTTTTAGATGGAAATGTAGAACAGTGTTATAATAATAACATTTCTCAGTATGTGGTTTCAATCCAGCAAGTTTGGCTTGATACAATTTATATTAGGTGACGAACAGACATGAAAAAAGCCATGACCTAAATGTGCAGTCGATGCAGCACCTTGTTTTGTTGGTTTTGTTACAGACAGATTTTATATAACATAACATGAAACTGCAACTTCACTGCGCAGACCATTTTAAAGTACTGAGTCACAAATACACCACAGCACATGACCTCTGACTAACAGGTGTCTCTTATGTCTTATTTTATCTCTGACAGAATAGACTTCTGCCATTAATTTACACAAATGTAACAGGACTTTCTAAACATTTTAATGTCTGAGAGAGTTTTTAATGTGTCTTTATTAGATTGATTAACTTGACTCTGTAATTTCAAAAATAGAAATACTATTTAAAGTGGAGAATGAAAAATTTATGTAACATAAAAAATAAACACAAAATAATACATCTCACTAAGGCTTAAAATATCAATTATTAGATATCAATTATTAGATAATTGATTAATTATGTTGTATACAACATAACATGAACATAATACCCAATCAGCAGTGTTCTCACAATAGAGCCACTTACATTGTTTGAGTTAAAAATAACTTGAATGAATTGAAAATCCAGAATCAAATTACAGTTTGGAAGATAAATTATGATATAAACTAATGATTTATGGGAATGTCTTAAAATATACAGTGCATACAACCAAAATCTCCATCGCTTAAAGTCAGAATTGTCCCATTATTGACGATTTCATGGAGGCTGCCATTTTAAATGCGCTATGTGATGTCAGAGCATTTTAACCAATCACAAAATTGGCAGGTTTTTCTGAAATGCTCTGATGTCATATAGGTTCAGCATGTTGAAGCTACACACAGTGAGTCAGTCTGCATCATGGCAGCCCAGTGGTGGTGTTCAGACTGCTACACAAAACCACTCAGCTTTTTCAGAAATGGTCAAATATGCCTACTTTTTGTTGTGTGCTCTCAATATTACAGCTAACACTCTATACATATATGTATGTTCCATTTACTATTCCCTTAAATTATTAATTGATCATCATGAAAGCTGTACAAAGATGTCTAGAAACTTCTATGACACAATTCAGTCTTCAACAAAACAGAACTTCTTGTGATGACACATCAACTATCAAACAATAACAGGATCTCCTGTACCTTGCGCAGCATCTCGTTATCTTGTACATCGTCCACCTCGTTGGCGCTGATCTCCCCTTTCAGAGTGTACTCGTAGAATTTGCCACTGACATTAACCAGAAGTGTGGCCGGGCTTGCATTAACATGGCAGCTCATCGTGACGTTGCTAATGTCCCGGGGAACATGAATGCCGTAGCGCAATATCACACCAACAATTAAACCTGGGAATGGAGGGGAAATAGTGAAAGACAATAACAAGGTGAGAGGGGGAGCTGATGAATGTGAGGTGCTTGAAGATAAAACATGGATGCTAAAATCAATAAAGAGATGTCGCTGGAGGAGCGAATAAGGGGTGACATTGCAGAGGCCCATCAGATGAGCACAATTCTTAACATCACAAGTCCACATGTCATACGATCAGCTTTACTTATGAAACTTGTGTCTGGAAAACATCCATCTGAGAATGAATTGCAATGTCAGACAATCAGAAATACATGTTTTGACTCGTAATAACTCAACAGCTTTTTTTTTTTTAAAGGCCCTACACATTCACACAACTGTTTTTAATTGCCCAGTTTGCACCAACTTGTTGTGAGGAGGAAGTTGTGTGAAGCTATGCAGGGAATTACATGACGTCAGCACAAAGCATGTACTTGCTAATATAATAACTTGCAAGGTTTATGTTTTCATATGAGATATTTTGACTTATCAAGCAGGAAAACATACTACTATATGATGGCTGCGCTCTGTTTAACAACTCCTGTGTTGGGGTTTCACCAATTACTTAAATTAGTCACCACAATTACACAGCATAGCATGATTTTACTTGAGCCTGACCACCTCCTTGTTCATTAGAATGAGGATTAGGAAGGTTCTGATATATCACTACAAATGATACCATTTTATTCCACTTAAAAGTTGGAAGTAAAGGCCAATGACAGACTAGTCAGCGCTGTTTGTCCAGTCTGGGTTTCTGTGGGATTCACCTACAGACCACCAAGAGAAGGGATAAATGGTTCAGTTAATTTTAAAAAATCATCCATTAAAACATCTGCTAAATCTAGTACATGACCATTATGAAGCCAAGACCACAAGACCAGGTCCTCATAACAAGTCAGAAACTCCTTGTAATATGAATGAACTGCCTGTTATGTGTGTAATCCAGCGACATACCTCTTTTTCTTTACGAGCACAAAAAGTCTCCTCACTGCCCACAATCACACGCAAAAATCACTTTTTTAACTATTGAAGCCAAACCCAGGCCAGAAGAAAAATATTGAAGTCGGCTGGAGAAATAATTTTTTTGGAACTTTGAATATAACATCTATGAGGTATTGTTGACTAAACAAAAGTCAAACCTGCAGAGCCCCTGCCTGTCAAGCTTAATGAGGGATGAAACAGACAATCTCTTGTGCAGTCAGGCCAATATAACGTCCACCAGAGAGTGAAGGGTGAAATTCTGGGTTGGTCTTTTCATGCTTGGAAGTAATTTTCAGGATCAAGCAGGGTGCAGAGGAGGCATACACAGCTGGAACTAAGCTTGTTACCGTACAACATCAATTGTTTTATTAAAATAAGCTGCATCTTAGTTTGTGATTCTCAGGGTTGTATATATGAAAGCTGGTATTGATATGGGATCATTTCAGTCGTAATCGACAGCACCAAATGATAGTAATGGCCCTGATGACGTCTCTCTGTCACGCTGGAGCATCTCACCATAAATCATCGCCAGCCCGGTTTCGTGCAGAAACCTGAAGCGCCGGTGCTTGAACAGCCAGATGGTCAGGATGGTGAGGGTGAGGAGCATGATGAAGATCAGCAGGTCCGCGCTGTCCTGCCTATGGCTCTCCTCAGCCTTCTTCTCTGTAACGATGTTCTCCATGGCACTGTCCTCCTCCGGAGGTGATGATGCTCGACAAACACTGATGCCCACAGACAAGCTCACTAGCATGAGCAACCACAGCGTCCGCGTTGCCCTCCAGGCACTGTTGACAGTCACTTTAAACACCATCTCCGTTTTTCGGCGGTCAAATGCCGCGATGTCGCCTGAGATAAAAAACAAACTTTGTCCAAATAATACTGACGAATTGTGTGGAGCAGACAGCAGAAAGACGACAGCAACAGAGAAACCAACTCCGACCCGGAACAAAAAGTTCTTTTTCCCAAAAGTGTAAAATGCTTATTTCGCTGTAAAAGCACCGTAGCAATGACACATGAGTTTATCTAAGTTATTCGTGATAAAATTTAGTGTAACATATTGTGTGAACTCCATACAAATTCTAAATGAACATAATACAGATCTGGTTGTTTTTCAGGCATTTTTTCTGTAGCCAGTGTTAATAATTCTAACCGAGAACTCTTATTATGAAATCTCCGATTTTCATCATACTGACCAGGAAGTGAGACCAGCACTTTCTGATATATTTCTGTTATTTTAAAAAATGTGCTACATTAAATACCTTTGCTGTCTTGCGACATTATATTAATGGTTAATACACCAGATTTTGCAGTAACTTTAAATCTGTCTTATTTTCTTACTTTTATTTCCCCCTCATATTTTTTTTTTTAACTTGCTGTTCACGAAGCGTAATTATCAAGAAACAGCTAACAGTTTAAATGTTTTACTAGATGGGTGATGTTTGAGTGTCACCTTTTTTAAATTTTATTATTCCGAATCTCATCCTCCGTAACAAGTCTCGCGATATGAAATAAAGTGAATGTGATGTTCCTGTTTATCGGAAATTATTGATTTCCCTTGGGTAAATTTCGTGTGAGCTACTCTTAGTCCTGAATTGATTAAGCTACGGTTCAAAAGAATTGTACGTATGTATTGTAGGGTTTGATATATTTTGAATAGCAAAAGTATAGATTGTAATTAGTTTGCGGCACACAATGAGTTGCATGTTCCCTGTGTTGAAAGGAGTTGAACCCAAATTTCCGGGGGGGACTTGAATGTAGCAGTTGTCTACACAATCAACCATTGCGTTTCCGTTTTGGTCCTAGCCGCGCTAGCTTTGTGTAACTAAGCGGTGTGGATTTTTATTCAGAATTGTCATATTCATGCTTGCTTTTTAGGTTGTTATTTAAGACGTTTATGCAGCTGCACCGGTTAAAATACAAAAACGAAGATGACATCTAAACTGAAAGGTACGTTAAAATCCCACGCCATTATTGTAGCATGTTTTGCTAACGATAGCTATCTGGAAGCATCTTTTATAACGAAATTAAACATGCTAAAGCAGTTACATTGTAATTAATGATAAACTAATGATAAATATATCAAAACCCTGCACCTGCAAAATGAGTGGTAACAGGTTAATGCTTGAAACAGATTGTAGAGGTCATTATAATGTTAACTATGGCACAAACTACTATACATATACAAATACTAAAATATATCAACCCAAATCAGATAGATAGATAAACAGCGAAATTTTGTATTGAACTAGTTTAATTAGATCTATGCTTTTGAGGGAGATCTCATAATAATGTTTATTGTTTTGCATACAGTGATTAAGGCTGAGAAGAGGTTTAAGTTTTGTTATTTGCGTCATATGTGCTTTAATATTTCAACAGTGCAATAGGTTTAATGTATAGAAAACAGTAGAAAATGTTCAATAGCAGTATAGAAACAGTTGAATGTAAAACAGACTATTAAACAAGTGAAAATGCAAAAGACTTTACAAAATCAATTACAAGATAATAATTGAAAATACATAAAGTTGATTATGAGTAAATCTCCGCCAAAATGCCATTCATTAGTTGTAAACATCAGGGTTGTTGTGCACTCGGGGTTTGCAAGTTCTCCAAACAAGTGATGTACAGTATTATTTCTGGTAGTTAACACAGGAAAATAAGAATCAAGATAGGTGTAATTGTATAGCTGCCCAAGTCTAACATTAGTCTTTTCCTACTAGATTGTGTACATGCTAGGTTCACAAAAGCAATAAGTCACCTATTTTATCTCTTTATTTATGCTAATGTGTTTTTAATCTAGTTGGGAAGGCCGGCTCCAAGAATAAGGAGGATGCTCCTTATGAGCTGGAGAGCCAGTTTATCCTGAGGCTTCCCTTGGTGAGACTGTTATACTTGCAGAAATCTGATTATTTCAACGATCTTTAGTTTGACCAGTAATTGATAACGATGTGGGTTATTTATTTATTTATTTATTTTTTACAGGAGTATGCCTCCACAGTACGACGGATTGCACAGTCAAGCAGTATGAACATGAAAGATAGACTTACCATTGAGTTGCATCGTAAGTTGCTTAATCTTCAGTTATTACTGCTGCTGTAAAGTGTGATCTGTGTGACCTCACTGTTCAAACACCAGTTTAATTTGCCTTAAAAATTGACTTTCATATAAAATGTCTGGATATCTATTTAAAATCCTGTCCAGAATTGGTAACATTGGACTTACAGATGTTTCTACAGTAAAAAGTACATTTTCAGGCTTGTAATTAGGGATGCACTGATATCTGTATTCTATCACTGCTGATGTGTACTGATCAGCATTTAAACTCTACTTTATGTGAATTCTATATTTTGATGATTTTTTTCAGTGTCACCCTATTCTCTACCAAATCTCATGTATCTTATTTTATGCATGACTTTGTACTTCTTTTGTTAATTTGACATTGGCCATGATTACTGTAGTCTCCCTCACAACATGTCTTTAACAGTCAATTGTCCTTTTTCCTTAATGTTTGTAGCTGATGGTCGTCATGGCATAGTCAGAGTGGATCGTGTCCCTTTGGCCTGCAAACTGGTGGATCTTCCCTGTATGATTGAGTCTCTCAAAACAGTGGACAAGAAGACGTTTTATAAGACTGCTGATGTCTGCCAGGTAAACCACTGCAATGACTGGACATGAGGTGGAATGTCATCTTTACTGGATAGAATAATTACTGTGAATAAGAATTGCATTTGCCCATTACAATATCGCCATGACATTAAGTTATTTTAGAAAATTTATTGTAAACTAAAGCACAGTTTAGATTTTTTTTTAACATTTAGATTAAAACGTAGTGAATAAATTTTGCCTTTGTTGATAGTGATAATAGAGCAGTACAATAACATTATTCAGCTGAGTGTAAAACACAATAAATCATTCCCCATTTATTTTCTGCATCCTGGGGTTAGATGCTGGTATGTACACTAGATGGAGACCTTTACCCTCCTTTGGAAGAACCGACTGGCACCGACCCCAAGAGCAAAAAGAAGGACAAAGACAAGGACAAGAAATTTATCTGGAATCACGGCAGTAAGAAGATAAATATCTACACACAGCAGCTTTTTGACCTGTTTATGCTGGACATTGTGCACATCAGTGTTCAGGAAGCAGGGTTTGCACTCCATAGTCAATTGACCCATTTTGGCAACACTAATCCTGTTGCTTTGGTTTTCAGTCACCTGCCCTCTGAAGAACACGCGCAAGAGAAGATTTCGGAAGACCGCGAAAAAGAAGGTTTTGACATTTTCATATTTCCTTCAGCGCTCCCCTCCCATTTCCTATCCATCTTTTTATTATCCTGTTTGATGATCCATCTCTTTCCTAGGCTCTCGTCCAACAAGACATTTACATTTCATAAAGCAGGAACTGTGGTGAAAGTGAAAACTAAGATTTACATATAAATAAAGCCTTTCCATCATAGTTTATCCTAAAGGCATGCAAAAAAAGCAATTTCACTATTGCTTTGATCAAAGTGAAAGCAAGTGAGCTTGAGCACTACACTTCTACTTTGTCTTCTGAATAAATCTTCCTGAAGGTGCCGAGCCATATTGATTTGGCCCCTTCTGTTTTTAATCGCTAATGTGCTTCCTGGCATGCAGCCAGCTGCTACCTTAGTGTGTGTGTGTGTGTGTGAGTGTGAGAGAGAAAGAGGAAGAAGGCAAGAGATATGCTGCTAACACTACAAGTAACCAGATCTCTCTCGCTCTTTTTTGCAGTACATTGAATCTCCTGATGTGGAAAAAGAAGTGAAGAGGTTGCTGAGCACAGACGCTGATGCTGTCAGTGTCCGTATCCTTTTAGACACCTACAGATATTCTGCACATCCCTGGTGAAAATCTTAAAAAAAAAACTAACAAAAACCACATAAAACCATGGTTCAAAAAAATTACTGGTTCATTAAGCGAGAGGAACATAATGTAGATTTAACTCTTAATTATTTCATACCTATAGCCGTGACGTATGTTTTTAAGGACAAATAGGACAAATATAACCACAGTCTCATTTGACATCAAAAACAGGTTGATCCAAGGCCCCACTGGGTGTCCTGGCTCCTGCCTGGCTCACCTGACTTGACTCTGTCTAATGCCTTTGTGAGAGAGATGCACTGTGCAAAGAAGCTATTAGTGCTCTAATGAAACTCTAAACTTTCTTGACAGAATAAGAGCACAGCAGGGCTGCTTTGAGTGGCTGCTTGCTGTGTGTTAATTGAGATGGACTGTTCATTATCATTGCTTAGTTGGTCACAGTGAAACTAGATTCTAATTATAGTTTTTAGTGCTTGCATTCAGCAGCATACATACACATGACACACTCATTTATGTTAAATTTAAAGACAGTTCCTGTGGTGTGTCATTTGTGGTTTTTTTTTTTTTTGTTTTGTTTTGTTTTTTTTACTGTTCAAGGCTGCCTGAAAAACGAGTTTTTCAAACAGGAGTGTTTGTGACTTTGACCTTAACCATGTTGCTCAGGATGGGAAATTATTGCAGAGGATGAGTCCAAGGAAGCAGATCAGCACGGCTCTCTAGCCAACCTGGACTCTTCACCCGGGACTTCAGGTCACAAGATGGGTCATGGATCATCTGGTAAATAAAGCTTTATTAGTAAATAATATAAAATAAGATGTGGTGGGCTTCAGTAGTGACCATATATCACTATATATATATATATATATATATATATAGTGATATATGGTATATATATGGTATCCATATAATAAGTAGGGCATGATAGTTGTTTACACTCCTCATTGCTTCTTCCTGGTTAATGTCATGTGAGACCACAGCTTTAAAATGTTATGTTCTTAGCAGACTGTTGTCTAGCCTACCTAGCTCAAACTCTGAATTATTGCCATTTGCATTTTTGTTTCCATGTTAATAAAACTAATGTGCATTCCGCATGGCCAGCCCAGCGTGACGAACTGAGGGAGATCTTCAACGACATCAGCAGCTCCAGTGAGGATGAAGAGGACGAAGGGGACCGTCACGAGGACGAGGACCTGAATATCATGGACACGGAGGATGATCTGGTCCGACAGCTCCAAGATAAACTCAACGAGTCGGATTCTACTCAGCATGAAAGTGATAGGAACAACCAGATCGGTGAGTGGATACCAGGGCTTCTGAAGCAATGATATGAAGGCTGTTTTACAGTATGTATAAAAAATCTTTATATAATTAAAGATTTTATGTTCCTGACATGTAGAGCCAAAACAAGTAGTGGTTTAAGTTCTTTATCAAGGTCCAAGTATTTGGTTTTGATTTTTTGGTTGAATTATAAACAGATATGTACAAGGTTAGTTTTAGCTTTGGAAAAATCAATAAAAAAAATACACACTGAAATCTCCACTAATTGATAATTAAACTAATTACAAACAAACATGGGCTAATAAATGGAGTACATTAATTTAGCAAACCCCGAATCTCATGATTCACAGACGACCCACTCTACCACCTGATTAGTATTTGCTCTTGTCATACAGTTTGCATCTCTTATTGGATTGTATGGTTTAAAAAAAAATAATAATAATAATGAGAATATAATAATGTGTGTGTGTGTGTGTGTGTGTTGGATGTAAGAAAATGCAACAACAGAATTGTGCAACATTTCATGCCTGAGCTTGCAATTTACACACAGAGTGGAAGCTGACTCTCTTCACCCACTTTGTAAACCAACAATTCTTCAGCTGCAGCCATCACAGCCCCAACCTGGAGACTAGAGACTTGAAATTAAATCAAACTGCTCTTAGATACTTGTCAAAGCAGAGGTCAGCGATGACCTCAGCCAGGTATCCGCACTTTTAATCGGAGCCGAGTTTTCTGGGTCAGACATCACATACACACACACTCAAACAAATAGCCCTGCTTTCACATAAATTCACATGTTGTGCCCTCGCCCATAGAGCTGCACACACCGACAGCTCCCTTCCTCAGCAAACCAGTCTGACAGGTGTTGTTGCTCAGCATGCAGCTCAGACAGCTGTCCAGTTTGACAGCACAATGCTTCCTTATCTACATACATGAAGCTGTCAGTCAGCAGCAGTACCGGTCAGCCCCATCACAGCATCCCCACAGAGACTTTCCCAGTGTGTCAGAGGCCAGCTGTGCACACTTCTCCCAGTCTGCAGGGACTCCACACAGCTTGATTTAGCATGTTACCACCCCTGTGTTGGAGAAGTGAGAGCCACTGTGGGGGAGCAGTGAATGAACACAATTACTTTGGAAGATGGTTGATGGTGGTGGAGCCACAGGTTGTTGTGAGATGCTATCACTTAGGCTGGATTTAATGAGAACTCTGCATGCAGCCCAGAGCCGACTGATTTAACTGTGTCTTTTAGAGCTTCATCCTGCTGGCACATGTCCTTTTTAATGGACTGATTGTTCCCATTAAGTGCAATTTGTCAAACTGAAATGAAGGCATCCTTGGTCTGAAAGGTGCATATCTTGTCCCCATGGCTTTGTAAGTGTAGGGTTGTTGTCAAATTATGTCACATTTTCATCTCTTTACAATATTTTTTCGTTTGCTCTTCACTGCACAGGAAAGCAAAAGCACAAATGCCGTGTTTTCTGAGTGTTTTCTCTTGTTTTCTGTTTTTTTGTGACTGCCCTAACACATGAACCTCCTGTCATCTCCTGCAGTGATGGAGTATCAGGTGCAGATCAACGCCATTAAGGCCAAGCTTCAGGAAACCCGTGCCCGAAAGAAACAGCAGGAGGAGCTCATCATGAAAGTGGAAAACCAGGCCCTCAAAGTAAGCAATAAACACACACAGACACACTTTACATGCAGTCATTCAGAAACTAGGTCTGCATGTACAGAAACATAAACAAGAACATTCAAATGAGCTTGGAGGCAAAAGTTTTCATGCAGCACAAATTCTCTCAACGGTGATGTGAAAACCTCAAAAACAGCTGATTACACATATTGTTGGAGGCCATTGTGGGTTTTTTTCTATTTTCAAATGTTAAATATTACATCCCTCCTGCCAGCAATTTACCGTATAAACATTACCGTGTGCCAACAATGGCATGGAAATCATTTCTTCTTCTGCTCAATGCTCTTTAGTGGGGACTTTTTATAACAAGTGAAACATGAGCAGACGTGGCCCTTTTACGTTGCCATTTAGAGCTCCCATTGCCCGGTGTTTTGGGACCGTCAAAGCCCCATCTCCAGTCGTTATTATCACAGTCGCATGGAAAAGGTCAGCTGTCTCTGACTGGCATTCCAAGTGGCCTTTCTGTCAGAGAGTAGATAGTGACATGAGCAGCCCAGGCAGACACACATTTAAAGCCATCACAATTTAATGAGGCTCAGCATGTCGACTCGAACAAATCTTGTTTGTTTCTCTCCTCTCACAGAACCGCTTCCAAGCCTTGTTGGATGAGATTATTCAGCAGGAGGAGCGCGAGATGGAGCAGGTGAGAACCTTTTTGTGAAAGCCGAGGATCAGAGCTCGTTGTGAGCTTTCTGCAGCTTTCAGCCACTTTGCATGAATTTCTTGTGTATGAATGTCAAATACCATGTTTGCAGATGGCATTGTGCTTGCCATCCTTTTTAAACCCAACAGTTTTCATGCCTAGTAGCAAAGTTCAAATTCAATCAAGTGGAATTTAATTTGTCAGCTGCTACCAGCAAAGTCCTCTCTGCAGCGATGGCATAGTGGCCACCCACTGTCTTAGGTCGTTGTTTGTATTGACAAATGAAGGCAGGAAATTAATGTGAAAAGACATGTTAATCATCATCCACTTACCCTCCAATTACACCCTGGGGCTGTTGGGCATCAATCACGCCTTCTATTTTCTGCTCCAACAGCTGGCCTCCCTGCAGGAGCAGCTGGACTCACTCATTGAGAAGTGACCACCAGGGGGCAGTCTCACGCAATCTTCACCGTATTAACTACCAAGAAGAGGAGAAGAGCTTTCATACAGAAGGGAGGAGTCTTTATTAGCGGGCTGACTGTGTCATTCTTTTCAGTTTGTCACTTTCATATGTTCCACCTGCAGCAGACTGGTTTCTTTATTAAAAGTTTCTATTTTTTATTAGGTTGACAATGTATCAGTTACTGTATGATTAAACTGTTTGGCTTCAGGAGTGAATCTTGCCTGTCTTGCTTGTCGTCTTAAAGATAAATGTTCTCTTGGACAACTTTTACTGCAGCCAATCTTTTTTGTATTTCATTACCTGTGTCAAAAACTGACTCAAAGTGAGAAGTAGGGGAGGATTTATGTAAATGGGATTTATTAAAGTGAGGAACAGCCATAGACTGCACAGGGTGACCCAAAAAAATGGGAATTTTTGAAGTGCATATTGGCAAACATATGCAAGTGGCAACCACTGCGAGATAAAAATGAAAATTACATCATTGTTTCTTAAATGGTATCTTTGAAGGTTTCAATTACTATGAATAAAATATTTTTCTTCCATTACTCTTGGTTTTATTGGATTGTTAAAAGATTCCCGTTTTTTTTTTGTGTCACCCTGTATATAAAAACGAACAAAGCAAGTGTGACGTCACCCATTAGTTTGTGAACTCCCATTTTGAAGCCCTCAAAACTGCTTTTGTATGGCGCCATGTTGGATTTTTGAAGCCAGAAGTTGACCATATTTGAAAATGAAGGGAGGAGTTAGGAGGCGGGACACCATGACACTGCCTGACCCCCTACAGTCTGTGATGGCCACCTCATGCAAACGAAGTTAGCTTTAAGCTTTCCAGTCCCCTCTGGGGATTATTAAAGGAATATCTTATCTTATCTTAACAGAGGTAATATAACTGATTACATACGTATAACATAGTGAGGATTACATGAGACTATACCATATATTAATTTTAAATACAATATACATTCATGTTATATACAGATATACATGTGGCCGTGAAAGGCTAAAGTGTTATCAGTTAAAGTGAGCAAGTGTTGGCTACAACCAGGTTTAATGGATACAGTTCATTAATCAGAGTGGAACAACAAGATTGTACCTCCACCGACGTAGGATTCACCGAACCCCTCCATAGAGTGACAACACCAGAGGGTTTATGGCTCGTCTCCAGCACCAGCAAGAAACGGCTTCACCTCTTCTGGGGTAGAGAAAGTTATCCTCTGTCTGCGTTTGTCCATCACATGAAGTTTGGCAGAAAAAAACATCTCGTGAAAAATTTGATAAAATGGAAAACCAAGCCCCTCACTGCAAAAATGGGCTCTGTGCCCTCCCCTTATAGGAACTATACCCCTACTGGTTTTCAGGGAAGGTTAAATAAATAAGTCCTATACACCCCTAGAACATGTCTGTGAATTTTCTTGATGAACCTGCATTTTCATCATGTATTTTAGTCTTCCTCACAAACACTCTGTGACAGATCTATTCAAATCGGGCTGTTTTCAGTGCCGGTCACTTTAATCTGCTCCCCTCCACTGCTCTGCACTGATGTAAGGATGCTGTCTCTGTAACCAGGAAACCAGTGCAACACGAGAAATCGAAAATGAGAGTCCACTACGCTGTGAGGTTGGCAGCCTGTGTAACGAAATGTGTGGATTTTTACAGCTCAGAACCGAGTTTTGGATGCACTCATGTTGCATCCAAACTTCTAGAAAATCATATTTTGTGTAACATTTGATAAAGTTTATGGTACTTTTCAGGAGTTTTTCTAAAAATTGTTTCCTTTCTGTTCTCTGTGTCTGCACTCTCCCCCTCCCCTCTCTGCTGTCTCTGCACTGCAGGTCATGTGACCTCACTCTGAGCAGGAGAGCAGTCCCCCATAACACACACAGTATAAAACCTGAGAGAGGGCTGAGAAAACTCAAACTAAAACTGTGATAACTCAGAAACAGTACAATACAGTAGAGCAACAACATGTAAAGACAACATTCACAGATCAAACTCTTCTAACTCATTTAAACTTTCTATGAAGTCTGTAGGTAAAACTATGTTGGCCCAGTCACAGCTCAAACAGCTCTGGGTTTCACTGCTTTCTCCACTGGATTGCATGACAGGAAAAGCTGCTCACAGCAGCATGCTGCTCATTGTGTGCAGGCACAGTAAGACAGGATGACAGGATAAGGTCACAGGTTACAGTGATTATTATTGGAGAATATGGGCAAACGAGGGGATACAGGGTTTAAGATTCTACACCAAATGTTCATTAACCTACACACACTTCTGTTGATCTGATAAAAAAGTTACCTTTTCGCTACTGAAGATGTAATAGCACAGTGTTTTAGGGAAACTATCCAAAATAATAAAAACACAAAGCTGCATGGATGAGTTAGGAAGTGATTAAAAGACAATTGGCCATGGGTGGAGGTGTGCTTATCTCCTAGCTCCTCTTGCAGTGTGTGCATGTGCCTCGTTTCCATCCATTTAGGTTTCTGTTATATCATTACATTTTAATTCTTCTGGAGGAAAACCAATTTTTTTTTTTAAAGTGGATGTTTTGTGAATGTGATGGAGAGTTTGAGTCCTACCTTACACCCAATATTGGGTTTGGTATTTGGGTTTAATCCAGGTTGTTCCGATTATTTATTCATTTATTTATTTGTATTTGTTTCAATCAAATGTTTTTGTTAATGTGAAATTTATGTTTCCCTCTTTTCTGTATTTAAAGGTCATATGTTAACCAAAGAGCACAGATATCAGTTCATTAGACTTGTATTGTGCAAAATTAGGGATGCATGATATTATTGGCAAGTTGTTGGTATCAGCTAGCCTGGCCAATCAGACCCTCCTGCATTCTGTTCAAATGTAGAAGGGTCTGGCACCGGAGGCATTGCCAGTCTTTTCATGAGCAAACTTTGGGACGGACCAATTACATGCCCCCGGTGTTGACGCGTCATACTCAGAAGCCGGAACAAGCTTCTCCCAAATCAAAACATTGAAAATGTCGGACATCGCTGCCGTACGACTGTTTGCTCTAGCTTCGGTCTATCTGAACCGAGTGTGCAATGACGCCTCGTATCCGTAAATTTTTAAGAACAAAATCGACAGCTGTCATTAA
>OOFC01023041.1:96015-111659 GCA_900323345.1 Pseudochromis fuscus
GTCTCACACTTTGTGCGTCACATTCGACTTCTGTGATTGGTTCCCTCTCAGCTTGCTAAGCCTGTCCTCGAAATGAGAGACAGGCCCTCACATCTTTGTAAAGTATTCTTTCAAAGCGTGTTGGGCCTGGTTGATCAGGTAAGGTATCAGCCAGTATTAGCTTTAAAATTATGTATTGGGTATTATCCATTCTGCTGATATTCGTCGATACAACTAACTGATAAAATAACTCTGGGTATTGGCATTATTGTCTCAAGGAGAGCATTATCCAAGTATGTTTTAAGTAGGATAGGCTGCAAGAATCTTAATTGTTTTCTTAAAAAACAATGTTCATGTATAAATTTGACATGTTTTACATAACGTGAGTTGAAGTTTTTTGTTATTTTGCACAAGGAATGATTACTGATGTTACATCATTTTCAGCTTTGTATTATGTCTGCATTTGCCAGTGGGCCAATGTGATGAAGAGTATGAAGAATAGTTTTGTTTGTTAATTCCACTACAGAAACTAGATGATCTCTGCAATTAGGTATGTGTGTGTGTGTGGGAAAAATATCCGTTTCGGTTATTGGCCAAAATATCAGCATATCGGATATCGGACAAAAATACAGTATCAGGCATCCGTATACAAAATTGCTGAGCTTCAAGTTTCAAGTTTCAATAACTGGACCTGTGCTGGACAGGAGAGCAGCTCAGATTCACTGGGACACAATGATGCTGACACTCTTGTGTTAATCAGTCCACCCTCTGCACACGCTACATGACAGCTATAGCTGCAGTGTATATTCCTAAACACATGTGTACACTGCAAGTGTTTTCATCTGTTTCCTGTGTGTAACTGCGCGATCATATTTTGGCTCTTGGTGTTTCCCCCTTTGTTTTACTGAACATTTTATTTTAGAGCATTCAATATTGAATATTCAATATTCAATATCTATGTTATCAAGAAAACTAACAAACATTAGAATTCAGCAAATAAGGCATCAAACCTGAGCAGCATGTCAGGGTTAACTCCTGCATACTTTTTATGTACTTTACATTTTTGTCTACTTTTTATTTAGTAAGTCTTGTATTAACCTTGTATTAGGTTAATTTCCTTTATCCCAGCATGCAATTGTTAAAAAAAAAAAAAAAAAAAAGACAAAAGGACAAAGAGTAGGAGAAAGCCCCTGGTCTCTATTATTGTTTTGTTTTTTTTAATTGTTGCAAACGATGCCATTTGTAAGTTTGAAATGATGTATGTACAGACTGTTTATTACTGTTGAGTTAACAATGTGTTCATTGTAACACAAGAAGTTATATTTTCTTAATCCATCGTCACCTCCATCTGTTTATAAAAGCATTTGTTCCTTCATCAGAAATGCTTATACAATTTTGTCACCTCTGTCAGATCTTTGGCATCCTGCATCTCACTCGTTCACTTTACCCATAGACTGTATATAAAAATGGGAACAGTGTGGAAGTCAGGCATATCAGCAGTGCCAGCAGTGACTGGATGTGTGTCATATGCTGTGGAGTGGTGGGTGTAAACTAGTGGTTGATGCCACACGGAAGAAAAAGAGACAGTAAACACATGGCAGCTTTTAGAGCAGGATAGCTGTATTAGTTGACAGCCCTCATGGGTCAGCTAATTACTCTAATGCGGTGGCAGGGGCATCACACACCTCAATGTAAAGATTAAGGTTCAGAAGACATCCACAACAGTATCCTGCACTGTAAAATGACCACGACATCAATATTTACCATACCTGATGCTCCCTCCCAGAAACTTTGGATCAGGGAGCAAGTGCAAAAAACTAATAGTGAAGAAAAGTGTGTGAAGGGGTAGAGCTGCAAGACAAAACTACTTCTTAAGAGAGGATTTTTAAAGACTCGGTATCTGGTTTTAGACCACACTGAGGACTGTTGTCATCAGGAAATGCAGTTCAACCACTGAACCCCCCAAGGTACAAATCAAAATGTTGATCCCTGAGTGAGCACTAGGGGTCGTCACAAGTGTCATCACCTCATGTCCTACACCTAGGAGAATACACTCCATGCTTTGGTTTGACAAAATTCCAGTCACCACACACAAAACTGGAACGAACACAAGCACAACACAAGTAGCACACCAAATGGTTCCTCTACACTAAGGCTCCCTTGCCGATTTACAGATACTAACACCACACAACAGGAAAACCAAGTTACAAAACATCTCACAAAAACCAAAGCATGAGCTGTGGTGCTTCAAAACTACCACACCAAGCTTCCAATACCGAGGGTTGTTTTTTCAGGAGGGATTTAAATAAACAGCTTGATGGGTTGAGGGGTTAATGCTATTTGAGATCTTTAAGTATTCAACTACTTTTTGTTCAAATTGGGCCTGAAATCTGCACAACTTTGATCATTTTTTTTATTACAAAGTGACTGAAATCATTAAAATAAAACAGGGAAGAAGTGGAACATTGTGATGGTCACTTTCACAATTTTTCTTAGTCATCAATTAATGATAAATAAAATATTTTTTTGTTACTTAAGTTCAGATCTACTGTCTGTCACTGTTAAAGGTTCAAGAGCTACTTGTGGTCCACTCACCTGAATCATTAAGACATCATGACATCACCAGAGAAAGCTCCTTCCAGAATGATCTTTACTTGTTCCAGAGAGATCTAGGCCTTTCTCATCCACATGATTCTGGGCCCTGTGGTCATCCCCACCTCTCCCGCTCCTTCCTGCAGGGATTGCCCCGCCAATCACAGGGGTAGGCAAAGGATTAGCTCCTCAGATTAAAGTGGCCATCTCCAAACCCTGCTTAATCCTGCCATCTGTCAGAGAGCAGAAAACCGGCCAAGACTCTCTCTCTGCACTTGGCTAATTAGACAGCCAGAAGAACACACACCTAGGGGGGAAAGAAATATTGAAAAATACACACTTTTCTTTGTCTGTTACTGTTCAAGTCAGAGTGACCATGGAGGAGATGTATCTTCTAGACCATCCAGGAGTGAGGAAGAAAATCCTGGCTGGAGGCACGGGAGCACTGCCGCACTTTCCACCTGGGACCAAGGTATCTTAAACCACAGTTAACCTGATGACCTGAAGGATACTGGATTTAAACTCAGTATATTAGAGGAAATGATTGCCGATATAGTTATGTAATCAATATTCCACAGAAAAGAAAATGGTCTATTTTTAGTGGTGTGTTTCGTTGCCCACTTCAATTAGATTCTGTTGAATTATTCATGAAGTGAGGAAATGTATTCTGTATCTGGCTCATACACACAGAGCAAACATTTGGTCAACCAAATTGCAACATGTTTTTTGGCACCGTGTCTTTGTTTCTGTTCATCCACTGATCTGCTGGTCTCTGACTTTTTCCCTTCCCAGTCACATACAGCCATATGGCACCGAGCCTGGACACCGTGACAAATATTTTCCATGACAATGCCAGCATGAATTTCCATTTACCTGTGTGTGTGCGTGCATGTGTGTGTTTCCTCCCCGGTGAGGTGATTCCCAGTTGCTCACACAGTTATCAGACCATTATACACAATCTGTCAGGCTATAAATACAACGTTACATGGATCCAACATTATTTTACAGTCAGGGTGATGGTAAAGCCTTTGTAAGTCTTTCACATGTACTCAAACACATGGCTCACATAATGAAAAGCGGCGTGTCTGTGTTACATAAGAGGCGTCTGAAATATGTCATGACAGCATTCAGTTCAAAGGTCTTCATTGTAAATAATGAAAACTAAAGAAAAACATGATCCATTTTTGTTGTCTGTGAGCCAAACATCCAAATACTGTCTTCTAGAAATTGAATGACTTCATCTCTGAGCCAGTGATTAAAAGGTTTTTCAAGTGAGCTGTCAATGGACAAATTAACATTCACAACAAATGGAAAATTTATGGGCCTTGAAAAGATGTGGGGATTATTCATAGACTTCCTGACAAAAATCCAATGCAGGATCCTTTACTTCAACAGCTGCATTTGTTTTAATATATAAATTGTTTTGAATTTCTAATAGGGCTCATAAAAAGGCCAATAAGGCTGGTATCCTTCAATAATCTTTCTACCCCCCCACCCTCTCTTCTCTGCCAAGCTGGTTTTCCATTTCCAGACGTTGTTGGACAACTTCGAGCGGACAGTCATCGATGACAGCCGACTGGCAGGCAGACCAGCTGAGATCTTTGTGGGAAAGATGTTCAAGATGGAGGTCTGGGAGACGCTGCTGACGTCCATGAGGATCGGAGAGGTGGCTGAGTTCTGGTGTGATGCCGTTGTGAGTTGGATTACAGACTCCACGCACACGTTGTGAGCTATCAGGCCCCCGAGAGGTCATGATACGTGTTCATGAGCGAGGAAGTGAAGCTTTTAGTCCTCATTATGATGCACATGAATCAACCCTCTGTAGCCTCCTACGTGTTTAGCATGATAAACACAAACAGAGTCATCTTTTTGTGAAACTTTTACTGATGTTTTTCTTCTAAAGAAAAGTGTAATTTGAAAGTAAAATTGTAGCTACATCTTGTGTGTTTCCTTGTAGGACTGATTGGCATGGTCTGGCAGCACCAGGGGACTAGCATGATTAAGTGCTTCTATGTCTCGTTTTAGACCCTGTGTTCATGATTTTATTGATGTGCTAATTTTGCAGCACACAGGCCTGTACCCTATTGTGTCCAAGGGAATGAGGCTGATTGCTCAAGGGAAAGACCCCCTAGAGGGCCAGAGACACATGTGTGGCATGGGAAACATGTTTCACTACCACTCCACTGGTTTCCCAGAGCTAGATGAGCTAATGCGAACTCCACAACCCCTGATATTTATCATGGAGCTGTTGCAGGTAAGCACCAGTACCTAAATACTGCATTTCACAGATAGAGGACTGGATTTAAATACTTTAATACTTTTTAATAAAGAGTTTCTTTCAATTTGTTGCATCTGTAAACACAGGCTATCAGTACAAAAACACAAAACAAAAAACCCCCCAAAACACATTTTTAATCCAACCCATCTTTAGAATGAAACACAGTATTTTCCAAAATCCACTGACAACAGTGACCAAGTCAAGTCAGGCTCTGCCAAAAACATTCAGCTTTGAAATACGATATTATGCAGATGAAGCTGGAGACCCAGCAGGGGGTCCAGCAGCAGTGGGAGTAAATTAAATGTCTGTTGTCTCAGATGGTTTCACTCATTTCTTTCATGCACTTTTTCTGTACATGAGTTGACAACAGAAGAGTTTAGTGATAATATCATCTAAACCTGCCTATCCAATAGGGTCACAGGGGCTCTGGAGTCACAGCTGGCAATCGACCAGAGGCAGGGTAGACCCTGGAGAGGTCACCGGTCCAGTAATGATACCACAGTGGAAAAATAACAAAAGAAAGGTCTTTTATTCAAAATACCTTCTTATAGGTATTTCCAGCAGAATATACGTAAGTGTCCAAAGTAAAACATTAGTTACAATTAGTTACAATTAACAAATAAATTGGAAAGTTCATAGAAAATGAAAACTATACTGTTCACTGAAGATTGACTTCTTTTTTTTTCTTCCTTTTTTTAACAAATAAAAACAAATCACAGCCAGAGAGGAAAATGTTGGGTAGATAATAATGAGAACAAATCAAACAGAATTTAATCATGGTCCAAACCTGTACTTTGCAGGATGGTTTCTTTCAGGATGTTAAAAATACAGAGCCCCTGAAACTTATGACCACAAGAATATTGTGTGCTTACAAATGATGGTTTACCTTGTTACATTTTTTTCAATCAAAAAACATTTTTTGTTTTATTGCAGAACAAACTTTATCATTGTTATTAGTGGCACCACATAAACCTCCATTTGAACAGCTCCAAACCTAAAAACAGCTGTGTAGCTGTGGCTTTATGATTAAGTTTGTGAAAGATCAAAGTAACTAAAAACTATAGTTTTCAAATAAATCTAATAAAAAGTATACATTTTCCCGCTCTCTTTATTGTTCTAAGTGTAAAGCACCTTAGATTAACCTCAAATGTGCACTGAAACACTTGAATGAATGAACTTTTTTCACCACAGTGATTTAGCTTTTACTTGCATCATTGCTCTTTTTCTCCCTTTGACTCTTTTGTTCTGTCGTGTTCTCCTCCTGCCCCTGCTGCTTCCAGGTAGGAGACCCCATGTCCTACCACAGAGAGTCCTGGATGATGGAAAAGGATGAGAAGCTGCAGACGGTGCCAATTCTCCACATGCAGGGCAATGCACTGGTCAAGCAGAGAAAATTCAGAGAGGCCGCCAGCAAGTACAAAGAAGCCGTCCTGCTGCTGAAAACTGTCCAGTCCAGGGTGAGTGAAGGATGAGGGAAGAAAGACTGGATGGAAGGAGCAACATCACAACTGTGCAGGCTTGTGAATACTGAGGTTTTCTCAGGATTTTAGGTTTTTGGGACATGCAACTTGTTCATCTCCAGGGGGAGATTCCTGTTTTTCTGTTTTGCTTTGCTTCACTGTGTCCCTGATTACAGGCAGTGGAGTGGGAGGGCTGGCAACTGAAAGGAAGTAGAGCTGTCTAGGATGAGAGGGAGTAGGGTGTACGGATGGAGGGATACTGGAGGGAGAAGGGATGCTGTGGATGAGATATTTCAATAAGACATCATGTAGTATTCTTTTGTGTGTGAAAGTGATGTTTGGCAGCTTTACATATCTTCACAAGTTTGATGTTGCAGATAATTGGCCTTAGTGCAAACATGGCAAAGCTTGGTTGGGTTGAAATGAGACTTTTGGTACCTTTTTGGTCTCAGAGCCATGTCATGTGTAAATCTATGTGAACATATTCAAAGTAGCTGCATTCCCATAAATTATTAAAACATGTGTAGGAGCTGCCAAACAACATAGCATGAACATGTTGTTGTTTCTCTTTCTTTGTGTGTGTGTGTGTGTAGGAGATGCCTGGCGATGTGGACTACATAAACTTGGGCCGAATGATTGTTCCCCTGGAGCTGAACTACTGCCAGTGTATGTTGGAGCTGGAGGAGTACTATGAAGTTATAGAGCACACCACTGAACTGCTGGAGAAACACAAAGGTAAGAGGCTGGGATGGACACAGGGGATTTACCATTATCTTTACCAATGAAACACATTTTTACTTGTTTGGAGCTTCCAGGGAAACCCGTGTGTGTAAAGGCAATTCAGTAAGTGCAAGGTTGTTATCCACTTAGGTTTCCCCACAGATGTGAACCTGCAAACATGCCATATGTTAATAGTCCTGTAACCCTACTGCTGTGCGCAACTTCTGAAAGGAAAAAAAAAATTCACAAATTCTTGCCGTCAGCATTTGTGAGCCATTCTAGTGTAATTTATGTATGAGTGCCATTACCATTTAAACAGTATGCAGATCTCTGATTCCATATATTTTCATTTATTCTTTATGGAGCTGTGAAAGTTTAAGAAATCAGGAGTTTGGAAGAAATATTGTTTTTGAGCTCATTCATACAGACAACAGGGCTGCGTTTTCTTTATAAAATGTGCCATGAAACTGTAATCCTTAACGGCCAAAAGAGATTCAGGGAATGTATATTCCTGCATAACAGCATCCATCTGTAAATGAACTGCAGAACTGTTCAACATTATGATCACTTCTTTGACAAGAGTTTAATAAGAAGTGCAACTCACGTCTGCTCTTTACAAGTAAGAGAAAGCCTGGTGGAGCTAGCTTGACTCTTTACAGCTGAAGTTGTAACTCTCCAGACTGTAGACTGTTGTCTGTGCATCAGAGAGACACCACCTTCTTAATCTGACTAAAGAAAGCAAACTATACTTTGTGATGAAGTGCATGAATTACTCTTGATGAGAAAAAATGGCAGCCTGTACACTTTACTTTCCACCTCTGGATGTGAGGACTAACAATAATTTGAAAAGGTTGTAAAAAGCTGACAGGTTAGGGTCTGATGCCTCTTCTGGGTTTACTGCAGAGGCTGCTGCATGTTGCAGCTGTGTCTTCACTGTGAGTGTGTAGGAGGGCTGAGGTTGACAATACTGAGGGTTTTATAGTTGGAGCAGCCCTGGGAATTGTGCTGTCATACCCATGGCCACTCATATAATCTTAGAGGAGCCTCACATGCTGGCACACTCTCCACTTCAGAGCCTCATGAATTATGCCCCTCGCCCATGGACAGGATCCACCAAGGCAGTCGTTATTTTACCCTCTATTCCTCAGCCTGGATTTTCTGTTTTACTGTACATTTGCCTCATTGTGTGTTTGTTTACTTGTATCACAAATGTTGGGGGGTCATACACCTGTTTACAGAGTCACCTTCTCTGGAGTCAAATCCATTTTGGGAACAGAAAGCAAGTTCCCATAATGTAATTTATTACATTTTGGTTTGAAGACTGTAAAGGTAGAATCAGGTTAGACGGTTCAGGTGAAGGTAGGAACTGTAAAAGGCAAGTAATGACTATTGGAAGGACTGTCCTGTGTGTGTCTGTGTGTCTGTGTGTGTGTGTGTGTGTGTGTGTGTGTGGAGGAGGAAAAGTTGTAAATGTGCTCGTAGGTGAGCACAAAAGTAAATCTGTGGAGTGGAAGTGTGAAGTGGAAATTGTGGGCAGGAGTCTGTGAGCTCCACTGACCCAGTTCGAGCATTCGTCGCAAAGCTGCAGCCTTCTTCTTCTCTTAAAAGAGTGATCCGTTCTACACTAGCATCACCACGCCTTCTTCTCCTTTTCTACCCTTTCAGTGTCTTCTGTTTCAGTTTAATTTCTACTCTTTTCACCCTGCCATCTTCCTTTCTTATCAAACTTACCTGCATCCTATTTCCCGTTGTTGTTGTTTCTGCCATCAACATCACATCATCCATTCTGCTGCTGTTTCATCCTTTCAGCCTAGTTGTTGTTCAGAGGAGCTTTCTGCAGTGTCTCAGCTTTTGCCAGAGGCAACAGTGAAATCTGTTTAACTGTTGGTTGAATGAAGATTTAGCATGTTGGGAAATTAACTGCAGAGGAACAGAAAAATGGGATGATCAGCGTGCACCATAGGGCGCGGACATGTGTGCATGTCCACATATTTCTCACATTGGAAAACGAAGATACATTGTTTACTTCTCAAACTCAGTGGTGATGAGTAACACACAGAACAGCAGTACAGACCTATTCTCTGTCCTAAATGCAGACAAATCATCACCTCAGCTTCAGCACAACAACCAGAGATATTGAATATCTAGGCTTGACATCAATAACCCTTTTTTCTTTTATTGAGCTGTGTTATATTTGTTTTTTTCTGGTCCTCAGACTGTGTAAAGGGCTACTACAAGAGAGCCAAGGCCCACGCTGCCGTGTGGAATGAAAAGGAGGCCCGCAGAGATTTCAACATGGTGGCTCACCTGGACATCACTCTGACCTCACTTGTCGGTCGAGAGCTGAAGGCCCTGTCGGAGCGCATGAAGGAGAAGTACTGGGAGGAGAAGGAGCAATACTGGAACATGCTGGAGAAAACAAAGGACGAAACTGAAGAGGAGGAGGAAGAGGAGAAGGAAAAAACAGAGAAAGAAAAACAAGAAAGTGTGACCACAGCAAATGAGGAAGCAGTGGGAGAAGAAAACGGATCAGAAAAATCTCCACTCACATCTGTTGAGGTTCATAAAGTGGAGAATAAGGTGAGATCAGCTGAAGGAACGGGTGTCAAAGAGGAAACAAGCTCTCCTGCGATCAGTCCAGACACTTGTGATAAAACGGAGGGAAAGGACCCGCAGCAGATGCTCCGACTGGTCATGTTGCTGCAGAACGAAGGAAACTTCCTCATCAGAGAAAAACGGTTCCAAGAAGCTTCTGTGAAGTTGAAGGAGGCTGTCGAATACGTGGATTTCCTTCAATATAAGGTACGTGTATCGGTCAACAAAATAAAGTTACCGTATAAGGCGCATCGGATTATAAGGCGCACCTTCAATGAATGGTCTATTTTAAAACTGTTTTCATATATAAGGCACACCGCATTATAAGGCACATAGAATAGAAACTACTGTAGTGGCTGGGGTTGTGTTATCATCCATCTAGATGCATCTGCGCTAAAGTCAGTCAAACTTTGTTAATAGAAAACAAACCAACGTCGTGACGACTCCGTTCACTCCCAAAAACAAGCTAGTGCATTCACAATACGGTACCATATGTACAAGTAGCTCTTACCTGTATTTGTGCCGCCTTGGTTGAAAACAATGTATTTCCAGCTCCATTTGTCACAGTTCAAAGCTACATGAAAAGCTGTTTTATTTTTTCCCCTGAGGTAACATCAGTGACGTAGCATTATCTTTTACCAACAGCAAGGTACAACAGGTAGTGCAGCTTTTTATCATGTAGTTAGTGCATTCATGCCATTTTGGGGTTGTTATACACACACAAGTGGCGTGGGACTGGAATTCCCCTTTACCGTTTTTACCACTGTTACTTCAGCGATGCCCCCTGACTATTGTAGCCATAATTAACCATATATAAGGCGCATCAGATTATAAGGCGCAGTGTCGGTTTTTGAGTAAATTAAAGGCTTTTAGGTGCGCCTTTTAGTCCAGAAAATACGGTATATATAAAAATACATAAAGGCTTGTGAGAATTCCTGTAGTCTTTTTGAAAGAGAAAGTTAAATAAAGTTTTTTGTTGTGCCATCCAGATGGGCATTAGGATTGATTCTCAGGATATGAACCACCACCGGTTGCATCCATTCAGGGTGATGAATAGTGAAACGTGCCAGAAAGTCATCACACAACAGAGCCGCGGCTCAGAAACTGTAATCATGTGTTCTTGTTGTTCTTTTACTGAAGAGCAGCTGTGGCATTGTAGGTGTGCTGGCAAAGTGAAAAGAGCTCTAAAAATAACAGCTATCCACAGAGGTATCACTGTCACACACCTCGACTCTGCTGCTTTCCTTTTTCTTAAACTCTCTCTCTGCTACCACACCTCGCTCCCTGACTCCCCCACGCAACAAACTCCCTCGTCTCGTCAACCCATCCTCTTCCATCTTTGTTTCTTCTCGCTCTTACATGCCTCCCCCTCCTCTCTCTATCATCTTCAACACCCAATCTACTTCATCATTCCACCTACTCTTTGTCCCTCACACTCTTTCATTTTTGTTTCATCTTTTCAACATTTGCTCTGCCATCTATCACCACCACTACCTCCTTCACCCTCATCATCCCACCCCCCTCTACCTCCACCCATCTTGTCCACTCTGTTTTTACAGAAAGTGGATCAACAGAGCGAGGACTGGGAGTCGCTGGAGAGGGTTCGTCTCCCGCTGACGCTCAACCTCAGCCAGTGCATGTTGGAGCTGGAGGAGTACCAGGAAGTGGTGGAACTCAACACCAAGCTGCTGAAGAAGCACAAAGGTAATATATGTTACTCTGAGGGAGAACACAAGTCTTTTTTTTGTGTGTAGAATTAGGTCCACAAATATATACGTATATATATACTCAGGTTTGTTTTTTTCTGTACACATCATCGTTTTTAAGTTAAAAAAAATTTCAAGCTCTGATGGCAGCACAAATGTCTGGCCCTCAGCAAACGCCTGCTTTCACACTGCAACTTTCCTTGATCTCTGTGTTTACCAGAGAAAGAAGAAACCAAACACTCACAACCACCATGCTGTGTCTCTCTTTTTTTTGTTCCCCCGGCTCCCACCCATGGACATCACAGTCAAAAATGAATACATTGTTTTCTTTTTGTTTCTGCTATGATGAATTATTTATAGTTGAGGCTGATGTGAAATGGTTGTTCTCATGCTTTCCTGTTCCCTTCATTTACTTCTCTCCTGCTTTTGCCTTCTCATTTGTCTGTCTCCTGTCTAACCACAGGCATTCAGTAG
Source organism: Pseudochromis fuscus (assembly GCA_900323345.1). Lineage (NCBI taxonomy): Eukaryota > Metazoa > Chordata > Actinopteri > Pseudochromidae > Pseudochromis > Pseudochromis fuscus. Next base: position 107,820 of record OOFC01023041.1, read on the forward strand.
TTACTTCGCTCCTCCCTCGAGTGGTTAATTTTACCTTAAACTTTCACTGCTTTTTTCGTTTTTTTCTTGCTGACCCAGCAGCCTCACTGACCTCCTGTTGCCTCATGTGGTCCTTACATTTTCACACTTACTCTCTTTTCTCATTTTCCATAGGTAACTTTAAGGCGGTGTACCAGAGGGCACGGGCTCACGCCGCCCTGCACAACGAGGATGGAGCTCGGAGGGACTTTGATATGGTGGAGAAATTAGATCCAAAGTTCAAACCCTTTGTTCAGCAGGAACTGAAGAAGCTGGGTGAGAGGACGCGCACTATGCACACCCGCCAGAACAAGACCTACAGGGATACAACGCAAGAGAAGTGGGGGCCTAGTGGAAGCAAGAGAGCAGCAGGAAGGAAGAATGTCAAATTTGCACAGACATCTGAAGAAAAAAACACTGAAGCAGATAAGAAGATTGAAGACAGTGAGACTGAAGAGAGGGAAAGCTCAGAGAAAGCCTCCCCTGCTGAGCCAGAGGGAGGGGATGATGCAGAAACTGAGAGGAATCCAGATGTGAAGGCAGAGCAGAGTAATAAAGAGCCAGAGTGTGGGAGAGCGAGCGAAGAGGGCTTAGATAATGAAAATATAGAGAGGGTCGTGGTTCATGAAGGCGAGCTGGGTGTACCGGATAATCAAGCAACAGATAAAGATAGCGATCCTGCGCCCACCAGCTCAGGCAAAGATAATGTAGCGAGCAAGAGATCAGCACGCGATAAGGGCAAGAAGAAGGTCAAATGCCAATTAAGTGCTGCACCGGACCCAAGTCGAGCAAATTCAGGGAGCAAAGCCACTGTTGGTAAGACAGAAAATGATGTCACTCCATCTCCATCAGAATAGACAAGTGGGCTGAAATTGTCTTGTGTCGAGGCAAAGGTCACAGAGGAAGCTAAGGACAGAGAGATCCAGAAAAACAATGTGGATAGAAGAGGAATGAAGTGATAAACAGCCAAGCCGCAAAACAAAAAAAATAAGAAATATTGATTCTGCCACACACAAATCCAAATATAAACACAAAGAAGAAAAAATTAATAAAAGTAGCCTGCATTTGGCACCTGTTTCATTATTCAATTCTCAAAGGGATAGCTGCAGTCACATAGAAAACACAGGCAGATAAGGAGTTTGCCAAATACAAAGTTTTATTTCTGTACACAAAGAGTAGAAAGCAGCCAGTAACCCACTTGTTATTACAGTAAAAAGCCTTTCTTCAGAAAACATTTTATATAGATTAAAAACTCCAGAGAAAAGACAGCAACAAGTGTTTGAGTTCTGGACAATAACAACAACAACAAAAAAAAAAACTGTTAAATAAAAAACATATAAATGATTAATGAGGTATATTAATGGTGATTTTATTTTGAAAAAGAAAGAAACTTAAGTTAACCAGTAAGGTATGAGTGTGTGTGGATATATATATGTGTGTGTGTGTGTTAGTGTTTTCAACATGTTGTTTGAGGTTAGTGAGTCGCTGCCCTGTTACGTGTTGTGCGGCATAAAGGAGCTTGTGTCCTCGTTACATGTTCAGATGCACGGTGGCTACAGAGAGAAGGGAGGGTCTGGCACAAAGGCTGGAGAGTAATGATAGGGCCTCTTAGTACACTGGATAACTATATGCAGTAACAGAAGTCTGGACAGTGATAACAGTGTTCTCTGGGGTGACTCCGGCCTCGGCAGAGAGCCATCTTCTTCAATCACATGGTGTCAGTCATGCCACAGGGAGCAGGGAGTGTGTGTGAGTGAGTAGGGGGGAGGTGGGGGGAGCATAGGGAGCCTCTAGCAGTATAGAAAATTGTACAGGGATCAGATCTCAGATGATCACACCGTCACACAGAGATGAGACTCAGCTGTCTCGGTTGGATTGCCATCAGTTTAGGTGGTGGTGTGAAACAGCAGCAGAGTGAAATGTGGGGACAAACTGCCACTGGTAATTTAACGCTGTCACATAACCACCCACGTAGTGTTTTTATGTCACTCTGCCACTTCTATATGGTCTCCAAACAAACTTGACAAATGTTGACACGCAGTCCTGTGGGGACCGCCCTCCCTTATTTTTCCCAACCTGTCAGCGTTACATCACATTGTGTACCCACAAGTATAGAGATACCGACGGCGTTGGGTAATCATCAATGTGTAATGAGATGTGTAAATACCAATGGATAAATGTCTGTGAAAAAAAGAAAAAACATTGCTTGTCATGGCTTTTTTTTCTCCCACAAGCTGAGCTGCTGCTCTTTGTTCTTGACTTGTGAGAGCTTTAACAAAACAAATTCTTCGGCGGTGAGAAGGATTCAACAAATAATGAAGACGATCTTCAGCAGCTAAACAGTGGCAGGCTTCACTGGAGGTGGGAGTGAAGAAAAGGAGGGTTATGATTGGGAAACAAGGCGCTCTCTCTCGCTTCCCTTAAGGCTATTAGCATTTGTATTATGAACGACACATCACCTTTCCAGCTTACAAACCTGTGGAACTGCGTCCTTGGGGACAGTTCCCTAGCAACAGTATATCAAAACTAACAGGCAGCGAGTGCTGAGGAGGATGGTGTCAAATGTAAGCGCTATGTGCCTGGAGGGGGGAGCCCATAATGAATGCAACACATGGGTTTCAAACTCATGTATGTGAGGTCAGAGTGCTGTTTTAAGGTTGAAGATGAATATCTCACTGTGTCTTTTCTGTGAGAATTAAGCCATATGATCGCAGAGAACCACAGAGCCAGAGCTTCGTTGTTTCAGGCAAACTGTAGTCCTGCTTCTGGAGATTTTTGCTGTGGCAGGCACATCAAAGTAGATCTCTTTCACCAGCCCTCAAGCAATAAATGGATTGGGTTTTTTTTCTACCTTTCCTCTCTTGTCTCTCAGATCTTTAGTCCCTCCAAGCAACGGCGGCATCATGGGTTCACTCATAAAAGCCCTATTTAACTGGCTTCAACCTATGGATGTTCACATGCTGTGATCCACACTTTTCCATTCTCCCTGTCACTTCCAATCAACCACCAGCCCGTCAAGGAGCTGACAGACACCGATACAGAAACAAAAATGTCTGATGCAATCTCTTTCCCTGAATGCAAAAAGGAACAAAAAAAAAAAAAAAAAAGTCCAGAAAGACTAACTCTGGTCTTATATGGATTTAGTTTGGTTTTAAGGCATTAATTGAGTGTGCTATGTTTAGAACAGAATGCGCTCTATGACCCTGATACGATGAGGGCGAAGCCACTTCAAGCACATATCCTTTTGTAAATCTGAAAGCAAATAAGTGTGAACATGTAGAGTCAATAGCTACTATTCTTTACATGGGAATGACAGGATTATTAGGGGTGAACTTGGTGTAGGACTGTGTTATGTTGGTGTGTCTTGCACCGCCCCCCCTGTAGTGTCTGGAATTAGCCTAGCAGAGAGAAAGAGAGCTTCAGCCTGGAGCTGCTTCGTTCTCTTTCTTTGCACACAGCAGGAAAACACTAAGATCTCAGAGCGGACGCCTGCATGCTGATATTTATCGGCAGACATTTCCTCAACTAAACTCAATCCCGGTAACAATACAAAGTGTCATAAAACTGAAAATGTCTGAATCCCTGCAAGAAATGAAATAGATCTCCATCTTTATGGAAATGTATGTAGTGTGTATTTTTAGTGATGCAGCACAGCATGTTATTGATCATGCAGAAAGCCATTTATGTAATTGTTCATAATGCGGGTGTATTGTATGTGTGTGTGTGTGTGTGTACATACAGTGAGTGCAGTTCTGTATGGGTGTAAAGGGCTCACTTAGGAGACGCGAGCAATGAGAGCGACAAGCAGTTTGAGAGGATTAG
>OOFC01023043.1:0-17797 GCA_900323345.1 Pseudochromis fuscus
TGGTGAGTTTTTGAGAATGTTTAGGGGGTCAAATTAAGTCTCAAAGAGACGTACGTAGAAGAAAGAAGAAAGAAACACTACAGATACAATAGGGCCCTTGCCCCTGGTCAGGGCTCGGGCCCTAATAAAAACTGCAATAACAAAATCTGGAGATGACTGAATATGGATGCAGATGCAGATGAATTCCTCCACTGTGCTGTTGGACGACCTCCTCCCTCCTCAGCTCCACAGGCTGGAGATAAATCAGATCCTGTGCAGTGTGTGTCCGAGTCTTTGTGACGTGCATGCTGCCTGCAACACTGTTAACATCAGAACTGTTTAATATAATGTCATATGTGTAGCAGCTTTGTAGTGACAAAGTGTGAAAGAGTTGTACCTGTGTTGTAATTTATTTACAGAATTGTTTTTTAAATTACAGTATTTTCCGGACTATTGAGTGCACCTGTCTATAAGCCGCTATTGAATTTATTCAAACAGTTTCATGTGGTCCACTCTGACCGGGTCTGATGTGACGACGCTAAATGTATCAGTGGCACGGAGCTTGCTAGCTTGTAAAAAGCTAACGAGCTTCGTGCTGCCGATACATGAGAAACACCGGTGTTTAAGTTCAAAGCGTCGGAAAAAAGTAGCGGCTTATAGTCCGGAAAATACGGTACATTTAAATAATAATTAAATTAGAAAAATAGACAGTGTAGTCTAATGTAAAATAACATGAAAAACTTGTAACTTAATACCCATAAAATTTCTTTTTAGGTTTTAGTCAGCTCCATAGATTTTAATTTTACAGATGAAACTGTTACAATTAAGTTTCATGCTTAATATATTTCTAAATTCAATTGATGCCAACTTACAGTAAATTTTACCTTTAATTCTGTAATTTTAATGAGATTTTTAAACATTTCATCACAGATCTTTTCCGTATTTTTAAGAATACACACAGGTATTAATGAAGTTACAACAGTATACAGTGGCTGTGGAAAAACAATAGATGAAACTGTTAAATTCAACTTTAATACTGTGAATATTTTTATGAAGTAAGAGACTCTTCACCATGAAGTGAAGCAGTGCTTGTGTAATTTGATGTACATTTGACAAATGTTTTATAATTCTGGAACTTTTCACATCAAATGAATCTTGTTAATCAGTTTAATTGTTTTACACATTCAAATAACCTTCATTTAATGATAAAAAGCAAAACAACTCAACAGGATTTCGTGTACAATTAAAGCTCCAAACTGAGTGTAATGATACAAGATGACTGTATTTTAATGAGTTGGATTTCCAGAACTTCAGAGTCGTGTTTTGATTTGTTTTGTTCAGTAGTTCAAACTCCACCATCATATATGCTGCTTATTGCTCAGCCTGTATTTATATATTATAAATGGCGTGTGACGTCAGTCCGTCGGCGTTAACCGTGATGTTGCCTGGTAGCGCTGCACTCCACGTCCTCTGAGTTTCAGCTGAGGCAGACGGGGCCGAATGAGACAGGGCCACGCAGAACCCCGTTCAGAGGGAACATCGCAAACAGGCTGAGCCTCATTGATTTATCCTCGGATGAGTTTATCCCTCATTTTGAGTCCGGCTTGAGACCACGACACCATAACTCAGGATCAGATGGGAGTGATGTCATCACTCAGGACTAATGGGCCCTGACTTACAGCGCGCTTTATTGTGGTAAATGGTGTGAGTGTGGTATCTAATGACAGCGCCTGCATTAATGTCTTTGAAGACAGCACCGTGCAGCACAGCGGCTGTCTGCGATGGAGGAAAGAGACACAGCAAACATGAGTGAAGAGGCCTCAGAGGAAGCTGCGTTCAGATGCTGAGTGTAAAGTAGCAACAGGAGGAAGCTGTCTGAGGGACTCCTAATTGTTTGTTGTCCTCAGAGAGAGACGCTGTCCTGTGTGTGTGGTTGGTTTTAAACAGCTTCACTTCAAACTCAGGACCCTGATGGAAACACTTTTTAAACCTGGGATGTGTCCATGTTTGGTTCCTGTTTTTTCTACCGTCTCCTGTCAAGTGATACACACACAGGTTTTCCACCTATAGCCTTTTCATGACAGCTTTTTTATTTGCTGCTGTAAACAGCTGAAGTGTTGATGGTCGTTCCTGAGGGGACAGAGAGGGGACAAAGCTGGTACTGAATGTCAGGATTTTGATTACCGTACTTTCCGGACTATTGAGCGCACCTGAATATAAGCCGCAAGTGTCCACGTTGAAACATTTGATATTTACACAGAAAGTTTTTTTTTTTAACTTTTAATCAAATATGTGCTTTTTTCGCAACAGAGCTTGTAAAACAGTTGGTTTTAAACCCATCGATCGCTATCTTCATCTTCCTCCTGCACTAAAACCACTAGTGCGCATTCAATCAGTTCTTCACGCCGCCGTCTCCAACGTCTCACCACGTTGATGCCAAGCTTATGTGCTATTTCCTTCTTCGACAACCATATCGATCGCCTTTAACTTGAAAGCGGCATCATATACATCTCTTTGGGTGTTTTCCATGATGAGGGTGTTTGCATGAAACGCAAAATGACTGAAGAATTTAGTGTGAGTGCGATTGAATTTATTCAAACAGCTTCATGTGGTCCACTGTGACCTGTTAGATAATTTCATGGGTCTGATGTGACGAGGCTTAATGTATCGGCGGTACGGAGCTTGCTAGCTTGTAAAAAGCCAATGAACTTCGTGCCGCCGTTACATGAGCCTCACCTGTGTTTAAGCCGCAGGGTTCAAAGCGTCGGAAAAAAGTAGCGGCTTATATTCTGGAATTTACGGTAGTTTATTCCTTATGTAAACCTTATATAGGCTGGGATATAAACATGGTCATCTCATATGTCTTCTGATGATTAGATTTTAAAAAGCTGACAAAATGTTGAATGCACGAGTGTTTAAAATCAGATTGTTTTGAATGATGATCCAGTTAAATCCTTCTCAGTTTAACGACTGTATATAATCTGTAGACAAAGCCTCTCACAGGATTTTCCCTTTGATAGTTGCAGCTGAATTTACATCCAAAGATTCCTAAAGTTTCTTCATCTTTTTCTCAGTCTAATTAAAATACGAGGAAGAAACAGCTCCAGTGATCTCGTCTAGAAAGTGCAGCAAACTGCTGTAATGTCCTCTGATCACTGACCATTTCAGCCCCTCACAGATCACTGAGGCTCACACAGCAGCCTCAGATGAGAGCCTGTGAAGATGATCATACAGCTTCTCACTTGCAAGTACTCCTCTTAGTTTATGGATAGTTAGCCTGCTAGCTAAACTGTTGTAACTAAACTTCTATTGTCTGCACAGATAGTTATTGTTCCAGCTTTAACTTCAGCTCCTCAGTCTGTCCTGTAATATTGTTTAATTTACATGAGAAAACATATTTATACAACACATTTGTAATTTGGTTGATATCTGCATCAAAGTGTAAACAAACACATTGATCCAGATATTAGACACTTTAAATAATAATAAGTGTGAATAGGATCCAGTTTGATCAAAGTTCATGTTGGGCTATTTGTGTGTGGACAACATTTAACATATGGTATAATAATAATAATAATAAATAATAATTGTTAAATTCCCAAACACTATATTCCTCCAAATAAGGTTTTAGAAAAAGTTCTGATTTGGTATCAGCAGTAAAATGTGCTGGAGTATAAAAAATATGAAATGATACTCGAGTAGTAAAGGAATTCTGTAATAATATGAAATACACTGAAGAAAAACTGACAAATATTAACATTTATGGAAATAACAAAGACAAGCATGAGAAAATAAAGCACTCAGAGCACAAACCTCTGTCAACGTATTATCCATTTCAGATCTCCACCAAATTTTCTGAAAATGTTTACATGGCGTTCTTCATTAAATCATCTCCAATGTGAGAATTCTGCTTCAGGACCAACTTTCATAGATTCATAGAGTTTATGTCATCGTCTGTCTCCCAAACTCTGTTTTGATGATGGGTTTTCTTTCGTTTTAACCTGAGCAGTTTCTCAGAAGTTGAAAGTTTGAAGGTGGAGGTGATGAACAGAAGATGCAGTGTTTGACATGTGACAGATCACAAACAGGAAGTGGAGGCTGTGTGTTACTAGAAGTAACATGTAAAGGCATGTAATAGAAATTGAACAGAGCTTCAGTCATGGCCTAAAGTCAAACTACTATCTATTGACTGTTAAAACATAGCAGCTGTTTGTGGATGATTTCCCTCTGACTTTAATGGAGCATCCACACCGAGTGGAATGACTTTCAGTAATTAGGGTAATCAGATTCCTGCTCATCATGTATCCACATTACTCTCCTTTTCTCTGGAAGACTAATGGAAACACAGCGATGTCGTCACAGCTGCAGCTCACATAGATGGATGCAGTTTAACACCGTCACATCTTTTTTTGTTATTGTTGGACATGATAAATTGTGTATTTATAGCACAGTGTACAGTATCTGTCAGAGCGGTTTCCCTCACTGCTGTAAAAGATAGAGTTGTTTATCTGCAGTTGGTACAGTCCACATTAAATGAAGATCAGTGTTTGACTTACATCTTCCACCCTCATGGTGATTCTTTCCACTGAGCAGGATATTGAAGAGGGATGTGATGTTTACACTGCAACAGGTCATATTTTCCATATTTATTAAATATATCTATCTTCCAGGAATGAAAGGATTGTAAATTCGAGTGCGTGTGACAAAGCAGAGATTCTCAGTATTGCACGGACACTTCGATCTGCACTAATAATGTTACTATTATTTTGGAAGTGACACTCCCACTCTGGGCCCTTGTGTCTAAGCACTGGAGGCAGGGCGGCCTATGATAGAAACGCCGAATCTCCCTGAGGCCGTGAGACGGAGAACGAGACAGATACTGATTGGAAGGTGGGTGTAAAGGAGGGAGTGATTGTGAGCAGTGCCATCGTTAATCACGACACCCATTACTCACACGGTCCCAGTGCCACAGGACACGGCGAGTCATGTGTACCTCCTGAAACAGGCTGCGCACCATAATGGAGGATTCACTTCATAAAGTCTGAAAGCGTTCTCTGTTTTTGTGGTTCTTCTTCTTTGATTTTTATTCTGCCTCTGAGTCTGTGTCTGGATGCAAATCTAATCTTTTAATGAGACAATAACAGGAGGAGATTGTTGTCACCTGATGATACATCGAGCATTGGTCTGTGGCCGAGTCTGTCGAAGCTCAAACTTTGGCATTGCCATCTTACGTTTTTTTTTTTTTTGACCATATTTGGACGAGTGGGAGGAGTTAGGGAGGAGCAAGGCGGTGGATCCCACTACAGCAATGCTCCAGTGATGCCTCCCATGGATCACTCCAAGTAGTCATGGCTGAATTTGTCGTAACTTTTACCGTATTTTCCGGACTATAAGCCACTACTTTTTTCCGACGCTTTGAACTTAAACACCAGCGTGGCTCATGTATCGGCAGGACGAAGCTTGTTAGCTTCTTACAAGCTAGGAAGCTCCGTGCCCCCGATACATTTAGCCTGGTCACATCAGACCCGGTCAGAGTGGACCACATGAAACTGTTCGAATAAATTCAATAGCGGCTTATAGACAGGTGCGCTCAATAGTCTGGAAAATACGGTAGTTTTAATCCAATTTAAACATATAAGTCGTAATAAAAAATGTTACCTCAGTTGTCACGAACACAGAAATTAACCACACATAGACCAAACTGTTTTTCATATCAGGCTGTAAACATGTTTATTTCAGCTGTAAATTTAGACATTTTATCATGGAGGTCTATGGGGCTTGATTTGGAGCCTCAAGTGGCCATTTGAGGAACTGCAGTCATAATACCTACTAAGAATTAGTTTTACATTGTACTGTACATTGTGTGATTGCGGAGTTGAGATTTGGGCATATGTTTTTTTGTACTCTGAGACACATTTACCAAACTCAGTTATAGCTAGTGACTGAAATCGAGTGGGCGTAGGAGTATTGTATGCTCCATTTTTGGATAACACTTAAATACTAAAGCTGTTTGCATGCTTAAAATATGGCACCTGTGCAGTTGAGTGACAAGAGTTGATACAGACCAGTGCTGTAAGTTTGTGTTCGGGCTGTAATGACCTGCTCTAACTGTAGGCTGCAGTCTCTCTCTTAGAGCATTTGAAGCTTTGGTTGTGATCCAGCAGAGGAGAGCTGTTTAACCTATTGCATACCCTACTAACCTGTTAATGTTAACCTGTTGTTTTGCTACAAATATGGAGGACAGTGAGTGCAGAGATCTGGGTGGACAATCACCAAAAAGCAGCGTGTGGACGTATTGTTTTCATGGATGAACTGAAGGTGGATTTTCCCCTGAATCTCCAGCTCTTCTTGTAGCTGTATCCAGTGTTTTATGGCTCCTTGTTTAGTTGTTGGATTGTTTCTGGCTGCTTCACAGACAACAGCTCCGCATGAAACAGCCGACAGATACAGTTAGTTACTAGCTGGTAAACACAGCCGAGCATTCAGCCGCTAAAGAGCAAGATATATTCCTCAGGAGCTGAAAAGACTGCAAATTGTTTCTGCATTCACCTGGTAGCCAGACACCAAACTCCAAATCAATACAAATGTTACTCTGTTCTCTGTTGGACGTGTAAATAAGCAACTTTTGTTATCAGAAAGTTTGAACCATGATGATGTATCAACTTTGTGTATCGTCTCTCCCAGATGGCCAAAAAAACAAAACCCCTGTTACTGCAGGTGTAAATGAAGCTGCTCATCAATGTTATCTCTCTGTGTGTGTTGAGGGGCCTTTTGCTGTCGGGCTGATTTGTGCTTAGACCTTAGTCAGATCACAGTCCTCTTTATCTGCGGCAGGTGGGCTGTGGATCCTCAAAAAAGTGTCTGGCCCCTTAGTAACCTCCACTGAGGAGACAACCAGGCCCTTATTTGAGATGGAGTACAGTGGGAGGCGGCTCAACACAGGCGGAGGAAAGGCAGAGCCTGGAGCGTCCATGTGTTCAAGCAGACTGTTTTTATTTATTTAATAAAAGAAAAATGCAAGAAATAAACCTCCAAGTCTTCTCTCTACTGATGTGTGAATTTCTAGGGCAGACAACGCCCTAAAGAAACTGATGAGCTTCAGTTGTTAGGGAACCAGGAGAGCCTGATTTTCTTCACTTTGCCATCAGTCCCTCTGTTAAAGATGTCATTTAAGTTTTCATGGAGAACATACTGAACAGATCTTTAAAGACAGGGTATTACCATGGACTGGATATAGAAATGTGACAGGTGGGTATCATCCGTAGACAGTGTTGGGGGTAACGCGTTAGTTAGCAACGCGTTAGAGTACTCAATTTACTATTTTGGACTAACGAGTAACCTAATGCGTTAGTCTCGTAGTTCCCTGTAATCTAGTACTAGTTATTTTTTTTCTAACCAGTAACGCATTAATGTGGGAACTTCACTCTTCTACTCCTAAAATAAAGAAACGCAGTAACGTCATTAGTTAGATTTTCAGACTGGTAACGTAGTAACTTAACGAGCTACTTTTAAAAGTAACGTTACCCAATTGTTTTGAGACTTTACAGAAATGAACAAAGCAGCTGGTTCTCAAAAGTGAAGCCGAAGTTCCAAAAAGTGCAATACCACCAATGGCCACTAGACGCTCACTCCAAGAAACTTCAAAAATTATGATTTCTGAATTGAAGTCAGTTGGAGACAATCCTTAAGTATTCAGTCAGTACATTTGTCACACAAGTCATTCTGAGGTCAGATGAAGTCAACTCTTCTTCTCTGGTGGTCCATCTGAAAATCATTTATCATTAAGGAGACATTAGGCTGAGAGAAGAGGAAGATTTAATGGGCACTGGGCAGTGTCCTCGGGTTCCTGTCCTTGGACAGCTTAGACCTGTCTTCTCTGTCCTCCTTTCATGTCCAAATATGGTAACTTCTGGCCATAAGAGGAAGATCTAGGGGCGTGGTTAGTTAGATTGACAGGTGTGGTCTCAAGTCTCATTTACAATGAGACAGTGACAATGACAGTGTTCTCGGGTTCAGGGGTCAGACCCGCCTCCTCACACTTCCCTTCATATCCAAATATGGCAAGGCAAATTCATTTGTATGGCACCATTCATACACAATTCAAAGTGCTTTACAAAGGCATAGAACCATAAAGCCAATGATTATATTACCAAAGCAGAATTAAGACAAAGTCCTAAGACATTAAAAATGACTTTTAAATCCTAAATCTCAATCAAAACACTGGAACAATAGCAGAATAAAATGTGAAACAAAAGGACAACCAATATGAAATGCTACAGTAAGAAAAACAGACAAACGCTGGTTTTAAAGGGATGGATTAAACACAGAGTGCAGAAAAGATAAGAACAAATAAATTCAGACAAGAATAAGACACAGTTAAAACAAAAGCTAAAAACAGTGTTGTGGTCTCTTTGGGCTGCAAACAACTGACATGGTGATGTTCAAATACCAACATTTTGGCCTCAAAATGTCCACAAAACAACAGGTGATGTATGGGTTTTATACAAGAAACAAAAACATTTTGTAGGACATCAGAAGATGGGACACCTCCCTCCATCCCTCCAACCACTGTTATAATGGGTGTCTGTAGCGTCAGTACAGCTGGATTATGCCTTAGTGGAGGTTTGTGCTCTTTGAGACCTTATGAACACATCCTGATAAGTTTTGATCGATGAGGTAATACCAAAGAACGAACTGATTACACTTTGGTAATCAATATCAGAGGATGGGATCCTGTCCCATAAAACAAACAAAACAACCAAAACCCTCCCAGAAATGCCTGTCTTTAATATTCAGGAATGTTTTAACAAGCTAGTGTTGTTATTTCACCCCAAGAGGGCAGCAGTGTTCAGTCTGTAGCACCAGTGAAGCTTTTTACTCTCTCAGTGCTTTCTAGTTTCTCATCTATTTTTCTCCATCTCATATTTTATTTTACTACCACGTCTTCTTCTTTTCTGATTTGCTCTCCGTGCACGCAGCTCGTTAATTTGCTGTCTTCTGTCACGAATTCAACACTGCCTCCGTGTTTACCTGTTGTCATGGTAAATTTAGCATAATCCACATTTTTCACAGCATTAATTCCATCAGTGCGCCATCACGGTCTTTCAGTACAAGCCCCTGTGTGGCTGTGGCTTTTTCTTTCAGCTGCTAACACAGTTTGGTATTCTGCCCGTCTCTCATGAACCCAATCGCCTGAGCTGAGCTGCACAAGGCCGGTAATTTCCCCCCACTCTCTCTACAGGGAAATTGCAGGGCTTTGCTTCCAACTGACGTCAGAGAGTGATATGATTCCTTTGACGTCAGAGCTCGGGCTGTGGGCGTCATTTTTGAGTATTGTCTGAGTGGGTTGAAAGGAGCAGCGGCAGCCCCTGTGGTGGTGCTGAACACAGCTACTGATAGTGCAGCTGCTCCTGTGTCCACGCTGCTGCTGCTTTTTGCAAGGTCATGAATACAAAATCCTTCATTTATTCTTCACAGGCTTACAATACCACCATGATATCAGATTTTCTGTCATTTAAAAAGTCTGAAAATTAAACTATTTATAAGGAAGTTGGGGGAGTAAAGTGGCAGATACTTCCAGACAGCAGTGGATTAAAATAAAATACACAGATAAAATTAGCATATTGCAGCAATTATCATGTATCCCTGCCTTGTTATTAATGGAGACATATGTGGAGTTTGACCACCTCTCAGTGTGATACAGTCCACCAGCAAACTCCAGCATCCAAAATGAGCACAAAGGTTAATCAACACCTCTCTCAACAGTTATTACAGGGCTGCAGTGCATTAGTTTAAACCCGGGTGTAGCTCATCATTTACACTGACTGTTCACTCAGCGCTGTCCCTTTTCATTATTGCCGTGCCTGCCAAGATTTCCACTCTCACATGGCACATATGCAGGTTACAGTAACAGCATCATCAAATAAAAATTTGCAGTCATGTTTTAAACAGCCGGTTATTTTTCTTTACTTCCTTCACACACGAGTAAACAAAAGCAAGCTTCTTATTTCTACTCTCCGGTGTGCGATGTTGCCAGCCGTGAAAGAGACTCAGATGTATACTTGAAGACTACACACACAATATAATGCTGCGACTAACAGAATAATGTATTACCCATTCTCTCAGATACACTAGAGCCTCGGCTCCTGTTTCACAGAAGGTAACATTTTCAGGCTACATTTGAGCAGATAAACACACAGTTTAATCCATTCCTTACACTTTTACACTCCTGCTCTTATGTTTTTGAAAGTCTGAAAAAAACACCACCCTCTAAACTCTCCATAATCCAAGTATTGCTCTTTTCCTTTGCAGTGCCATAAGCACTGTTTTGGCTTGTAAAAGAAATCCCGGGCCTGCCGTGCTGAGTTAAGGTTGCTAAACAACAGTTTGACAATCACTGTTCTTCAGGAACGGTGGCCTGCGAATGGTCAACTTAATGTACTGTGTGAAATATGAGCATAGATTATTCAAGCTAATGTGTGTTTTAGGCATTTAAACACTAAAATTCATCTTACATGGCAGTTAAATCTCTTTTTTTTTCTTTCTGTGCTTTCTGTGCAGCACTGCGTTTACAATGATATTCAATATTTACATAAACACGCTGTAGAAAATCATACACTGATCATCAACTACATCTACAACCACCTACCTCATGTTATATGGGTCCCTAAAACACCTTTGACCTGTAAAGACCTGCACCACACACCACTTCTGAAGGTGTATGTGGTGTGAGGCACCAAGATCCAGCACATCCTGCTTCATTGGACCGACCTCTGGGGAATTTGGAGGCTCAGTCTACACCTTGAACCCTTCCTGCTCCACAAACCAGTCCTGAACAGTATTGCAGTGCAGCAGGGAGCATTGCTGAAAGAGGCCACTGCCATTAGGGAATTCCATGTACACACCCCTTATTAGGGAATAGCAGGGTGTACATGGTCTGAACAATGTTTAGGTAGGTGCTACCTGTCAAACTAACATTCACATGAATGCCAGGACTCAAGGTTTCCCAGCACAACATTGACAAAGCATCACACTGCCTCGGGTGACTCGCCTTCCTCCCATTGTCCTTCCTGGTGCCCTGGCACACACGTCCTGCTGAATACATGATGTAAAAGGAAGCTGGATTCATCGGACCAGGCCGCCATCTTACATTGCTCCGTGGTGAAGCTCTGTCGCTCTTGTGCCCATTGTAGGTGTGTTCAATGGTAGACAGGGGTCAGCATGGACCTTTTAAGGTACTGACCATATTTAGTTTAGCATTGGAAAGCTGCCAAGTTACTTTTTTGGAGCCAGAAGAGACCATATCTGGATATAAAGATAGGAGTGAGGAGGCTGACCTGACCCTTGAACCTGAGGACACTGCCCAATGTTTATGAGACTCAGGTTCAAAAAGAGAAAGATTTA
Organism: Pseudochromis fuscus; assembly: GCA_900323345.1. NCBI lineage: Eukaryota > Metazoa > Chordata > Actinopteri > Pseudochromidae > Pseudochromis > Pseudochromis fuscus. Next base: position 11,383 of record OOFC01023043.1, read on the forward strand.
GGGGTGTGGTTAGTCACCTGTCAATCAGACAATCAGGTCTGGAGACCTGCCCCGAACTCCTCCTCTTGTCTCAGCCTTATTGATAAATGATTTTCAGATGGACCAGATCACCAAGAAGAAGAGCTGACTTTATCTAAATTCAATTTTTGAGTTGAAGTCAAACAGAGTCAGAGATTTTTGGAGCCAGCATCTGTTGGCTCTGGGGTATTGTAGTTTTGCATTTCTGCATTGGCTTCAATTTTGAGACCCAGTTGCTTCGTCCACTTCTACATACAGCCTATGGTGCTGACCACTGCAGATCAGGAACACACTGTAAGAGCTACAGATTTGGAGATGCTCTGACCTCAGTCATCCACCCATCGCAATTTAGCTCTTGTCAAAGTCGATCAGATTAATTTTCTCATACATTTTTTCTTCTTCCAACACATCAACTTCAAGAACTGACGGTTCATTTTCTACCTATTGTAATAAAACAATTAATGTTATTCATTTTACTTGTCATTGGTTTTAATGTTGTGGGTGATCTGTGTAGGTCCTTGTATCTTCTCTAAGTGTAGCTCCAATATGCAATCCGACACAAGACAGTCTTTTGAGTTAAGGAGTATGATTACCTGTTAAGAAATTGGCTTGCTAACAAAATGAATATGCATGAACTTCCTCCTTTGATCGTGAGCAACACGTCCAGAAATGTCCCCAAAGTATCATCAGGTAATTGTAAGGAACATGGTTCTTATGAGAAATCACCATCTAAACAAGAGATAGATGAGGGAAAGTGAGTACATTAGAGAGATAATTAAAACAATTCATCACAAAAGAGCTCCTGCAAAACTTTGTAATGCATCACAGGCTGCTGATATAACCGAGTGAGACTGATTGCTCTGCTACACGCTGGCTGCTGTTTAATGATAGCCTTGTGTCTGCGTCTATACTCTGTTGTTTTTGGGTTTTTTTTGCTGACTGTGTGGTGCTCTGATGTCTTTTCAGATGGGATCAGCGTGACAGGCCTGCCAATCTCCAGTCCACTCCGCCAAGTCCTCAAACCCAGGCCTGAGACCAAGCCCGTCAGCAGCGAGTCTGGCAAGGCGGAGTACAGCCATGTGAAGGTGAGTAAACAAAAAGCCTCTGTAAGGTGCATGGCACAAAGGGAATTTGGCTCAGTCGTGGAACAAAATGCAAAGCGTGGCTGTGGTTTGTTTGTATTCTCTGGCTTGTAGCAGAGTTTAGAGGAAAATGCATTTTCACCCCGGTGCAGTCTCGCTGTACCTATTCTGAAAATAATGAGTATCTCAGGTTGGGATTTTTAACCCTGTTGCTCTGCCTCTGTCTGTCTGTTTCTTTTCTTTGCAATACCTCTATGCAAAGTGTGTACATGTGTTTGCAGAAGTGAAATTTGAATTTACCATAGGGCTGGGCGATATGGCTGAAATATGTATCATGGTATAAGTGTTTCATATTGGTCATATCGATAATTATTGAATTGAATTTGTAATCTATTCAAAATAAAGTCCAGGAGGAAGAAAGGCTGAATTTAAATACCGTATTTTCCGGATTATAAGCCGCTACTTTTTTCCGACTCTTTGAACCCTGCGGCTTTAACACCGGTGTGGCTCATGTATCGGCAGCACGAAGCTCATTGGCTTTTTACAAGCTAGCAAGCTCCATGCCGCCGATACATTTAGCCTCGTTAAAGTGGACCACATGAAACTGTTCGAATGAATTCAATAGCGGCTTATAGACAGGTGCGCTCAATAGTCCAGAAAATACGATACTTTTATTTTAACTGTAACCTTTAACAGATCATTAAACAGCAATAAACAAACATGTCTAACAAATTATTTTTAAATCTGTACCGTCTTGTAAAAGTGCTTTAGACCTGGTAGAATGTAACGCGGGTCAAACATGTGAATCAGATTCTTGTTTCCACACTTCTCAACTGTACTGAGTGTTAGCATGTCCGTTGCTAAATGATACGCCATTGCATCCGTTAATTCTTCATAACGTTTCCATGTTTGGTCGTATGACACTGCTGCAGAGTACCTCTCGATGGGGTCTGTTGCCACTTGTGTGGTGGTCCACCTGTACCAACAGATGTCGCTGTTTGACCTTACTGTACTCCAACGGATGAGAGCGGCTGAAGTAGTAAAATAAATTTCTCTCCTCTTTCACCCACAATTTCCTCTCGCGCTTTCACTCTCATTCTCTCGTTTCACTCCACGCTGTTCATTTTTTAAGAAGTTATGAGGCACGGTGGCAAAACATGAAACTATGCGTGTCACTCAACAGGTTGTTGCTAGGCTACCAAAGAGCGAGTTAGTTTGTTGATGCCAACAACCTTGCTAGCTGGGCCGTGAGAGGTCGAGAGGCTAAAGCCCTTCTTCTGCCTACATCCCCCAGAATGCCTTGCGGTTCTGAATTGGTGTTTTCTTCCTGATTTTTTCTAAAAGAGATTACTGAAATTATTGAACATTCTATCAAACGGATTTTCTATTGCTTTTTGTCACATGCCTACAGAAAGAACCACAGGCCTTATTCACCGATATCTTTGCAAGTTTTTTCTGAAATTGTGTTTTTAAGAAGGTTCTTATAAGAAAGTCTTCATCAGATCCATAAAGTGTGGCTAAAGTTTTCTTGAACGGCAGAAATGTTTTTATCTGCATTTTTAGAATGATGAGTAAGTGCCAGATTTTCCTAATTTGCATATGTAAACGCCCAATAAGTGCCCATAAAAGGTCATGAGACTGCAGGGCTGTATGCACACAGATATCACAGAAACCAAACAGAGAGGGTGACAAGTGAAGAAAGTTAAAATGAAAAAGTAAATGAGGAGAAGCAGCGACTGAAAACATAAGAAACCTTCAGTAGTTCTGAAGGAGAAGCTGCTGCAGGAGGTGGACAACAAACCAGCTTCATTTTTAGTGTTGGTAATAAAGGATGTAATAAGATTACATTAGGAACTGTTAGACATTTAGTGTGTAGTGTACCAGAAGAGGAACAAACAACCAACAAAGTTACAAAAAAGGTTTAATCTCAGTTCAGAGGCCAAAGAAAAAAAATCCTGAAGGTGGACACACCAGTCCAGAGTTATCTGAGCTGGACCAGAACATCTGTGTTATTAGTCCAACAACAGGAACTTTCAGATGAACCATCAGCAGAGCGTCTGAACTCAGATCTGGACCTTGTGTCAGTGGTTTTATCTCCTGTCTCAGAATGAACTGACCCACATCTGATCTCAGATCAGTTCTGTAAAACCAGACCCAGAGTGACCCAAACACTGGCACAGGTACAGACACAGCAGGTCTGTTGTCATTACAAACATCCCATTGCTTATTCATCTTGAAAGACCAAAATATTTTATAGAAGAATGATTTAAAATAATTTATAGTGTGAGAATGTTATTGTAATTCAAATCCTATGATCATCTATGACTGTAGAATTGAAAAAACACGAGAACCAACATGTCACCTCTGAAATCTACTAATGCTCCAGGTTGTTGGCAGATTTTGTTCTTACCTATGAACAGATAAAAAAAAATCATTGAATGTCACAAACTTCTTAAGAACAAATCTGTGACTGAGGCCCAGTGACTTTATTTGAATGTTTGGTCCAGACACATTCAGCTTTTTGAATCCAACAAATGACGGAAAAATGTTCACAGGGTTCTGCACAAAATTGTAAAGAGTGCAAGTGTGACAAAAAAGGAGAATGACGCTGTGATCAGTAGAGGATAAGGTTTTGTATGAATGGGCGGTCTGACCCGGCCTGAGTCTGGGTGCTGAGGATTGGCTGCAACACAAAAGCTGAACCACCTGCAAGTTGTGGCTCCTTGTGTGGTGCATTGTGTTGCCCTCAAAACCAGAGGTACTTCTTTCTGTCCTCTGTGAATCAGGAGAGAAAACAGCATTGATGTTCAGTGTTTAGATGTGCTGCCAAGCAAAGTTAGCTTTTCTTTCTGTCTTTTAAAAAGTTTGACAGGATGGTGACTAATGGTTGGAAAAATCCTGGAGGAGGATTCCTGTTTATGGTCAAAGAAACCTGAGACGACTAAGAGAAGTTATTACAGAGCCAGAGCAGAGCTACAGGAATAAGACATAGTTCTCCAGAAACTCATCATCCATGACTTTTCCTTTTTACTGCATTCATACAGTTGTCAACAATGTTTTCTGAAAATTACAAATAGGTCTTGATTAACATAAAAGAACACAGGTTTCTCCACTGACCTCTGCACTGGTACGATGATCAGAGAAAAAAGTCATGTGGGGGAGTCAGAGGACTGATAATGTGTGATGATGTAACACAGTATCAGTCCTGTATCTCAGATCTGGTGGTGTTGGTTTTCTTCTTCCTGCCATCTTTTGAACCCAGTCCCTCTGCTTGAGTTTTAGCTTTGTTCTTGTTGTTTGCATCCGAGTGGTTTTGATAGACCTAGTGGGTGACTGTGGGGACCTGTGTTTTTCCACAGTTTTCTTTTGAACCCCAGGGGGCCCAAACTTCCCTTTTTCTTTTCTTAGTTTCCTGTTTAAAGACCCCATTCTCAAGTTTGTATTTTGTAGGAAATCTGAACAGCATCAGCTAAAACTGATCTAACGTGTTTAAATATCTATACTGTACTGAGCCGAAAATGATTGACACCCCTGTGTTTTTGTGTGACATAATTACATCACTACTGTGGCATCTACAAATCCTCCTCATGCTGCACAACACTACTGTTAAAATGCTAAATTCATTTCCCTTTGGTGTTATTGCCTAACCTGTTCGATGTCTGCCACCTATGGTGTAAGAGGAGAACAAGCAGCCATTGTTAAAGGCAAGCTGGGCCTTTTAATCAGTGGTTAGGCTTATTAAAGGCAGAGTTTGACTGACAGCTCTGAGTTTTACAGCAGAATAACAGTATTAGCAGCTTCGTTTAAAAAGCCAATTACATAAGGACACTTGTCCTGCTGGAAGCAGCTGCTTTAAAGCAGGTTGTAAGGACGTAAGCTCCCTTTTCTTTCAATTTGTAGATGTACTGTTGGATGCTGTAGACACCAGGATGATTCATTTTCACTGTGCGCTCCTCAGAAAGCCAGTGCACTGATGTGTCTGCATACTGTAGTAATTTTTTTCCTGCGTTTTCAGCTGCATGACTCATCGTCATTATAGGCTGGATTGTTTTCAGCAGTTTGACTCAGACCCACAGTGCCCGGCTTGCACTTGACGCAAGTTGACGTACAAGGGGTGGACAGGTACAACACTGTTCAGTGTAAACACAAGCAAAGTTATGCAACACAATGAGTTTGATGACGTTTGTCTGAAGAGAAAAAATACTTCTGGATAAAAGTTTTAGATGACCTGACTATTTGGTCGTCCATGGTATCTTTTGACAACAACTGGGAACTTTAGTTATAAAGAGAGAGAGAACTGACGATTCAGTGTTTCCTGGCAGGCAAGTATTATCTTCATACTTCATACAACTCTGAACTGAAGGATTGACTGTGAGTGTTCAGGGTCAATGCAGCAAGCAGTGTGTCCTCAGGCAAAAAAATATATATGCATCACATGACTTTTTTCAACTTGCCCAGAGCATTTTCAACCAACATCATTATTTCATCCACCTGTCAATCAATCTGCTGTTGGCAGCTAACCCTTACAAGCTAGTAACTTTAGCCTGCTATCTGTAGTGTTTTGCTGTGCTTTGTCACACCTATATATCTTTTTTTGCCAGAAATTCATCATGATACAAATGTTAGATACAGTGCGACTTTGAAGTTGTTGGTCTCTTTCTGGCGTGCACTAAATAATTAGAGGTAGCCTTCAGAAAGTTGCTCTCCATCTGCATCCACTCCTGTGCAATTGTCTTGAAGCTGGAAAGCACAACAACAGATCTGTAATTTTAGCAGGATCTCTTTTCAGTGGATTGCTGTACACACACACAGGTAGCAAATAATATCCTGAAAGGATCTGCGGACTTTTAAAGAAGGTTCATTGTTATATGGTCGGGTCATACAGACTTCTGCTCAGCGAGCTGCTTTTTCAGTACATCAGCATTTAGATTTGATGGGAAACACATCAGTGAACAGAGGCAGAAATTGTGGTTGACACATTCGATGACCGTGCTGCTGGAGCATTAGTGTGATATGAAGAGAGAGAGCACAACTTTTACTAAGGTGACTGAGAACGTCAAACTGGGACGTGATCAGACTGTAAACGCCACAAACTCTGTCTAGAAGCTAATGTGATGTTACCCTTTGGTTTGTGGAGTTGCATTTTAAATCCAGGAGTTTAGCATTTGAACGTGGCCATGTTGTTTTTTTGTTCCCAGAAGTGACCATAGTTGGATATGAAGGAAGGAGTGAGGAGGAGGCTCTGACCCTTAAATCCTGAGGACAGTGTCCAATGAGGATGAGATGAGTTCACATTTCATTGGAGAGAGTGAGCT
>OOFC01023047.1:0-29933 GCA_900323345.1 Pseudochromis fuscus
TTTGTACTGGATAATAGTCTCTTCACACTAAAAAATGTTGGGTTGTTTTTACCCGGAACTGGGTCAATATTGGACTAAGTACATACGGGGTTCATTTAACCCAGTAAGATGGACGGATGGATGGTTTTCATCCAGCACATTGTGTTGTTCATGAAAAGTTTGATGTTTTTACCCAAATTTTAAGGTTTTTATCCAATATTGAGTTGTTTTTACTCATAATTATATTGTTTTCATCCAACATTTTAATGTTTTTACTCAGAATATTGTTGTTTTTACTGAATATTTTATTGTTTTCACCCAACATGTTTTCACCCAAATGTTTTTATGCAATATTTAGTTGTTTTCACTGAGAATTTTAGTATTTTTATCCAACATTTTCTCATTTTTACGGATAATTGTGTTGTTTTGTTCCAGCATTTCTTGTTGGGTGAAATTGGCCCAGCATGTATATTAATACAATATTTACTCAGTTCTGGGTAAAACAACCCAGCATTTTTACTGTGTTTAGTCTTATTCCATTATTTGACATTTGAACACATGGAAACATATATACATAATATAACTCTAATTAATCAAGTGGTCACATCACATAACCATTTAATATTAAACTGCACATATATCTATATCATAGATAGATAGATAGATAGATAGATAGATAGATAGATAGACACATATCTCCAAGGATGCATTACTGAGCCATTTTAAGAGGAAGCCAAAGTTTGTTTTCTTCTGTTGTACAATACTGACCTCATCTGGTGTCTTTTTTCATTGCACATCCACCAAAATGTAACACAGCCATCAGCTGTTGCATAACATTATGCAACAGCTGAGACCATTCAAGCTGAATTTAACATGATAATAATGACTATATTTATATAGCAATTTTCAAACTAGAGTACTCTGAAGGACAAATTAAAAAATTACTCACAGTGTTAAAAGAAATAAACAATAATAACAGCATCAAATTAAAAAGCCATTCAAGCTGTGGTGACTGAAGACTGAATCAAGATCTGTTCAGTAGTTTTCTGTGATGTTGTTGTTAACAGACCGATCAACAAACAGATGCAGGTGAACACAACCTCCTGGTGGAGATGTAATCAATGATAAATAAATAAGAGTAAGGAGAAAGTCGGTTTTAGGAAGTACAAATAGAAGTGAGTTCAGACCACTGACTGTCTGTATATTTCTATGTACAGTCTATGGTTCAGACCATAAACCCTGAGAATGTGCACTAATGAAAATATGTATTTAAAAAGGATTTGATAGAGGATGAAGAACTTGCCTGTCTAGTCTCCTAAGGGAGGTTAGTCCACAGAGTAGTGGTCCTAGCTGAAAAGACTCAGTCCTCTTTAGTTTCAGTCTGGATTGTGGAAGCGTTTTAAATAAAAAGTCTGATACATGATGCAAGTTGTTGACACTGTCGTCCTGAATAACAACATATCACAATGCAGCTCAGCAGCTTGTTTACAGTCGTACATTACAGGACGCAGTAGTTACAATATGAGTCACGTCTAATCTGTCCTCATGTTGTTTACTCTGCTGCAACGTGGACCTTTCTGCTCATCTGGTGATTGCAGATTATTTAGGTTGTGCATTTTTTGATTTTCTTAATCTTTAAGGGAATAAAACATTGGTCTACTCTGTAACCTGTGAGCCTGTCGCAGCCATGTGAACCATGTGGCACATATTTTCCCAGTCTCCAGGAAGAGGAACAATAACTCGGTCTCCTTCCAACAAGGCCTCCTACAGTCAGACATGGAAGCAATATTGTGTTGAACAGAAAGAGGGAGCTGTTGTCCCTCCGTAAACTGAAGCAGGGCTGTGGAGAGTTGGCAGGTGGTGGAGGGTGTGGAGGAGATGAACTCCAACATGTTCAACAGAAAAACTGCTGCCATGTGGCTTTAATTCTAAGCAACAGAAATTCTCAGAAATTACGCATAATTTCTCAAAAACAAAATCTCTGCAGGACCTGTTTACAAATACATTTAATCATATTAACCACAACATATCCACCTCCCTCAGAAACATTAATTCTGCTCTGGTTGTGGACTTTAAGGAATTAAACCAAACTGTTTCATTCAAAGCTTTAGAAAGCACCAAAGGCCATATTGTGTTTACTTGTTTTAATTATGATGGAGTGAGTTTATTTTATTCACTGTTTACACTGTGCATGTTAAAAGGTTTATTAAAAATGAAATCATAAAAACATTTCTGATTGTAATTTTTGAGGAAATGTGTGTTTTATTGCTGTGCTGTATCCCAGTTCATCCATGAAGCAACAGTTTAGAGCTGATTCTGCACAACCCGCCAAAATAAAATCAAAATGTTCTAACTTGATACACATCTCATGTGAGCTGTGAGATATTTTCTTTATGTTAACAAATTTAGCTTTTGTGTATTAGCTTTGAGATTAATTATGTTTAGATTCATAAAGTTGTCACAGCTTAATTTATTCAAGTTCAGTGGAAGACAGATATCTCCTACTAAATGTAGCCTATCTTTAGAGTCAGTTAAACTGGAAAAAATGTTAACATACACATTTTCAGAGTTAGGATAAACACAAAAATATTTAGTAATCTCAACATAGAACCTCCAGAATTTGACTTCTTTTTACCAATTTATGATTAATTTAATAATCATTAGCAAAAGCTACATTGAACTAAGTACTCTTAAAAGAAAAATTTCGATTTTGAAGTATTGTTGGACAGAAATATCTATTCAAATGAACAGTTTAATTTCTGTCAAGTTAACTGAAAACACTCCAGATTCAAGGTGTTTATTGTCACATCCTTTATACTCTATGTACAATCTAGGTACAATTATAATGTCCAGAAAAAGACCACGCTACGCTACTGAACTAAATTAATATATTAATAATACTGTTTTTATATTTTTATTTGGTGAAAAAGGTATAACGCTTCAAAAGAAACAGTTTAGATGCAGCATGGCACATTACGCACAAAGAAAACCTAACTGTACTTTTACCCTTCCTTATATTTTAAATGTGTGAACACCACAGTGAATTTCTAACAGAACATTAGAAGAAGTGACCGGATAGGACGTGTTGGAGTGGGTAACATTACTAGAAAGGGGACGCAGCCAGCGGCAACTCCTGTGCGTCCTGCAGCCAGGAGTCCCTCCGCTCACCTGCCTGTCACAGGACGAGTTGAACTTTAACCCACAGCGGTGGCTGTGGCTCGGATACTCGGCCTGTTTGCGTTTTGAATTCTTCCCTACATTTTTTAAGATGCTCTGGACTGTACCAGCCTGAAATCTGAAGGCTTACTAAACCGGTTAAAGTAGGATGTCAACAAGTGACGCAGGACAGTTGGAGCTCAGAGTTGTAGGAGGAGAGACAGATCCGCCTCTGTACGAGACAGCACCAGCAACACGGACTACTACTACTACTACTGCAAGGTAGGACAACATGTCTTTAAATACCACTTTACCAATCTCTATCTTTTTATCCTGCTTTATTTAGACCTGTTAAATCTTGCTTTACTCTCCGTTTGTCTCCATTTTCTCTTTAATCGCGATGTAAGACAGTCTCGTGAAGGCAGGTAACACTCCGCTCCGAAGTACGTTAAAAAATCTCCACGTATATTATTACGAGGCTTTTTTGGAAACAGACACTCGTCTCACAGCCCAATTGAAAACCCCTCACAGTTCATTTTATCATCTTATTACATTCGGCGTTAAAATATTGCAGTAATTTTACGTTAAGCTTTGGTTTTAAGCTGGATACCCACCACCACGCTGTATTTGACAGCACGGGGAGGCGGGGGTAACTTTTCAGGAAAAGTGGAAATTTGACTAATGTGCGTTTGATGTTCGGTTTTGGATATTTAACGAAGAAACAGCTTCCAACAGTTCGCATGTATCTCTTGTCAGCTTTGGTAAGTTGTGAGATGTTTGTACGAGGTTTGGTTGGTGTGACATGCTCTTCTTCTAACTCATAAAACGTGACGCATCTGCGCCCCAGTTTACCTCTGAAAGATAAACAGAGGAAATGTCCAGTGAAGTTTTGAACACAGCTTTTACACTGTGTGAAAGCATTAATGTGTTATTTGTCGAGCTGTACACCTAACATTTATGCACCAGCTTGTATTTGTGTGGGTGCATGCGTACTACATGCGTAATACACCTAACTCACGCTGATACTGTCAACCACAGTGATGGGAATCTCGGATCTTTTTGATGAGCGGGATAATTTCGCTCAGCTGAAACGGTTCTTTTTCATCACGTTTACCTTTTTATAAGATGGTGATATTATTCTGCCTAGTATTGAAGGAATAGTAAAATGCAGAGGTTGGTAGCTGTGATAATAAGAGCTCATAAGAAAAGTTTCATTTCATTTGACCATTTATGAAAAAGTTGTGAGTGTTTTTATATGACAGGCTGTCATCATGCAGTCATTATTTGTAGCCACTACATGCTGAACCTATGTGATGTCAGAACATTTCAACCAATAAACCCAATTTTATGATTGGTTGAAATGGTGTATGGCACATTTAAAATGGCGGCCTCTATGAAATCGCCCATGGATGTTGTATTATGACTTTCAGAGGTAGATATTTTAGTTTTGTGAGCTCTTTTGTAAAATTCCCATAAATTATTAGTTATATTATAATCTATAAACAAGACCTTTAATTGACAAGACAGGAAAGAAATACATTTAAAAGAGCCAGCCTCTTGCGTTGGCTCGTTCGGGATGGACTGATAATTAGTAAACCAGCATCACCCTGTTGTACTTCAGTGCAGCTGCAGTGGATTTGCAGGCGAGCTCATACATGCACACTGAGGCTTGCAGTCCAACAGAGTGACGACCACAGATACACAAAGATGATGTCTGTGCATGTCCACAGCTCTGCCTCTATTTATTATCTGCACATCCTCCCGCTAATTCTCCCTAAACCTACCTGTTGTATGCCAACTATAGGATGAAGGACAAACAATGCTTCTGGAAATCTGACAGGTGCTGAAGGTGTGGCTGCAGAGGGAACAAGTCTCACTTTGTCCTGGCCACCTTTTATAGGCACTCATGCAGTCAGTGCAAAGTTATTAATTGCTCATTGGAAGAGGCTTGAAAAGAAGTTTAGGGTGTAAATGATTTGCAGTACTTGGAACGGTACATGCGTTTGTCAGTGCTGAGCACACACCCACACTTTAGTTCAGGCTGGATCCTTGCGGTTATGTAAGTGTTTAGCTGGCAGATATGGGCACACACACCCACAACGAGGCTGACCTCAAATGAAGAATACACCAACATACTTGCATGAGACACACCGTGCACGCAGCCTTTCAGAGATAGCATTAGTCATTGGCTCGCAAAAAGCATCAAAACAAACAAGAGAGCAGTGGATCACACAGTCCAGATGACATGCATGTTTCATGTCAGCAGCAGTGCAGGCTGCAGGGCAGTAATGTTTATCCACAGGAGAGCAGAGGTCGCTCACGCCTGCGCTCGATTTTATAGATTTTAGTCTCAAGATGGAAACTTGTGCAGTAAAAGAACTGAATGCAAACTGACATGTGCTGGTCCTCCACTTCAGCAAGTGTTCTGTAGGAGCAGTCTCACATTCAGTGTAAAGAGTTAAAAATGGCCATTATACATTTTTTTTTATCAAACGTGACGGACTCAGATTTTTGGCTTTACTGCCAAACAATCAATTTATAATAATATGAAACAGATAAAAGCAGCAATTCTCACATGGGAGGAGATCCAAGTGGAGAGTATTATGTTTTGGTCCAACAGTCTATCAATCATCAAAATTGTTTTCATTATTTTGTGGAGACTAAATCAGTGATTCCAGCCAAGGATATATGGACGAGTGCAGCAGTAGTTCAGCAGGTAGAAGGGATTCCCTGGAGGGATTGTGAAAAAACTTTAAAATATCTATATTTACCTTTTTCTTTAAATGAAGCATTATATAGCCTCTCTCTTTTTATTATTATTATTATTATTATTATTATTATGAATGTCAATAGGTCAGCTTTGGCTCTCCTCTTTTAATCAGCGAAAGTATTGTGCAATTAAAATGCTTAGGTCTGAGCAACAATGGTACATGGTCATATACAGCATCTCTTTACCTTAGGTGTGGGTGTGAATGGGTGAAATCCCAGAGCTACGATGCAGGGTGCTAGCTAACATCATGAGCAACTTAGGGTTCAGTGTCTCTTTGACATGTGGACACCCAGAGCCAGGGATTGAACCACCAACCTTACAATTTGTGAATGACCTGCTCGACCACCTGAGCCCTCAATCTCAATCTGTTTACTATTTCAGACTATATTCTATGATTTTGCTACAAATGAATAGCTTGTACATTTTGTGCATTTTTGATATGAAAAGTATTGACAACACTCAGTTCAATATCAAAACCTCTGTAGATTTGACCAACTCTCCAAAAAATGAAAAAAGACACAGAATTCAAACATTGATTCTTGATCCACAACAGGAATGTGCTTTCTTTATATTTGTTATAAGTAGGAATTTTGATAATACATCTCTTGGATCATAAGATAAATGGCAAACATTTGCTGTTTCCCAATTTTATATAATTGTGTAAAGAAATATCTCTAGGTTTTTTGCTTAACTAATGCTCTTTAAAGGTATTTTCACAATTCTTTGACTTTCTAAAAGACTGAACAGGTCAACAGCGATGAAATAAGATGCAGCTCCTGTATTCACCATAACACCAGTAACATCTATTGAAATGGAACAATGAATGGCACCAAACACATACGTCACACCAACAATCAATTCAACCGTAATGTAAATTTCAAACAACCTGTACCTTTGATGTCAGGTGGACATGAAAGAAGTGAACATGGGATGGTAATCACCCTGATACCAGTCACTGTCTGTGTCTATAAAAGGAGCTCCTCGTGGTCCACCATCACAGACCTATCACTTACCAAACATGGTTCCCTACAAGTTTACAAGCTCTAATATCGCTGTGATGGGATGAGGTTCCTTCTGCAGCCTGCGGGAGATTTAGGCTAAAAAACACACTGAAGGTGTGTTATCATTGGCACTGAAGAGGCTGCTGAGGAACATGCAGATCTCCCTCCTCACATTTCTCTCTGCTGTCATGTCATGGCAGGTTTTTATAATAGCTGCTCGGAGATTATACACTAATGAGGCCAATGAATCGGCCCTTAAGGGGAAGGTGGGTATTGAGAGTTTCAGATCTGCACGATTGTCCATGTTATTAAGAAAAGGTCTTGAAAGACAACTGCTTCAGTTTGTGATGACATGAACCACCGCAGGTTACATAAAGTCTCCAGTGGTAATTTCCATCCACTCCTAAACTGTTGAATTGAACAAACAGGGAGAGGGAAAGCGGGAATGTCCTGCAAGTCATAATTGTTGTCATTAAACTTTGAAATGTTTGCCGAACAAAGGTTGCAGTGACATGTTCATGAACCGCCCCATCTTTGTTCTGGTGTCATCGTCGTGATCTGCGGTTGGCACATGCCGGCGTGGGTTCAGCGATGGGTTGGAGCAGTAAATGTGCATATGCATGTTTTAGAGACTGAGTGAGTGGGTGTGATAGCTCTGGTTGTAAGAGAAAGTGTGGAGTGAGCAGTGTGGAAATGTTACATAACCGACGCTTATCGGTCCAACTCTGGCAGAAAGATAAGGGAAGAGAAGCACGGCTGTTTCTTCAGTCTTAGTTTTCCTCCTGGTTACAAACTGGAGGATTTAGGTTGCAACAGGCTGGATCAACTGAAGGTCTTTGGGTTTTAGACTTTTTTGAGGTACATTTAATTTAACCCCTAAGAACAGTATCGTTTCAGCGAATACTTCTTGATTGATTTGATTGACTATTGATGATTATCCATGTTTATTTCTGGCAGTGTTATAGATCACTGTCATACTTTGTGATCCACGTCTATGGGTGTGAATGTCTATATTTGTTGACGGTTGACAAAGTGAATTTTTAACGACGTATTTTATTGGCAGCTGAGTTTGTTGCAACACATATACAGCAGAACGAGTTTTTCATCAGAGGGACGGGTGTTCTGTCGTAATGTTGTGATGTTCTTGATGTTTTTTTCTGTGTCTGTTATAAAATGTAGGGAATTGTGTGAAATGTGGTCACGGCCAAAAAATATCTAAAATAATTTCCTTCCAGTAAAGTGTTAAACAGCTTGACAACCAACAAGGACATTTTTGCTACAAACCCTCTGCTCAACACCATCACACCTTTCATGCTGTCATAGATATTCAACAGTTTAAAAACAGCAACTGCACAGAATACATTTTAAGTCAGTTGAACCATCCCACTGTTGCTCATTGCTAATCTGAACATCACCACTGAAAATGGATCCATAATAAATATCCATAGACTGAAAATAGAGTGAACAAAGCCAATGTGATATCACATGGCATTTTAAGCCAGGAGTTTGGTATTTGACCGTCACTATGTTGGTTGTCAGGAGCCAGAAGTGACCATATTTGGATATGAAGGGAGGAGTGAGGAGGCGGGTCTGACCCTTGAAACTGAGGACATTGCAGAATGTGTGTGAGACTGAAGTTCAAGTTTAGTGTCATTGGAGTTCAGGCCTGTCCATCAAATTAACCACGCCCCTAAATCTCCCTCTTTGTTAAGTGTAATATCGCCTTAATGATGAAATGATTTTCAGATTACTGAGGAGAAGATTTAACTTCAGTTAACATCAGAATAAATTGTGTAATAATTGTATTGACTGAATATTTCATGATTGAAAGTGAGGATATTTGAATTGAAGTAAATTGTAGCCAGTGTTTTTGTTGCAGGAACTAGTGGCCATTGGTGGTATTGTACATTTTTCACTTCTGCATTACCTCATTTTTGAGACCTGGTTCCTATTTTCATTTCTATATATTGTCTATGCAAATATCAGATTTGTCAATAAGCTGTCCCAAGCTCAACAAATATAGCAAAAATGTTTGAGGGACCAGAACCAAGCCCTGTGGTGTCCCATGGGGCTTTGTTCAAGGAATCAAAAACTAATTCTCCTAAACCTCCATCAGTCAGAGAAGGCAGCTGAAGTTAATAAAAAAATCAAAACACAGCTTTACAGCCTTGAAAATCCCCCGTGGTGATACAAGCAGGTGAAATTTGACAGTGAACTATAAATCAAAACTGAAGGCATGCACAGTGGGACTCCCTTTTCCTCCTTATGTCAACCAGACATAAACTCAGCCTGATCTGAGTGTTTGAATCCCCTGAGACAGTTTATGTGTTCAGAGTTTATGTGTGAGAGAAACCAGGGTGTTGTTAACAAAAACCCACTGCAGTTAAATAAAGGTTAAAGTCTTTTATTTAGAAACAATTATGTAATCTCCCTTTAAAACCTGTCAGGTCTGGTATTAAACACATCAGGTGGAACATGTTTATATTGCTTGTTTTCAATGAGTAAAACTCTGAAATCATGAATGAACCATCAGAACTGAGGTTGAATTAACTGCAACAATCTTATTGTTGTTTGTTTTTAGCAAACACCAGGATGAAACAATTGGTGAAAGGTTCACGCAGGAAAATCATCTGGGTGATGAAACTCCAACTGAGCAGCACTGTCAGCGATCAACCGTCAGACAGGGAGAAACACACAAAGGTGAGACACACACACACACACACACACACACAAACAACACGTTATACAAAAGTTTCACCTGTACACAACCTTCAATTACACCTGTGGCTGTAAAATAATTTATGATTTCTGAATCCATTACAGCACTGATATTAGGAGCAGACGAGACTTCTCATTGTGGTGATTCAGAAGTCCAGACCCAGAAACCTGTTAGACCCAGATTCTCCTCCAGCCTCTTCTTAAGACTCTCCAGACACATTGGCCTTAACAAACCAGAGCTGATACTGAAGGAGACCTTAGACCCCTGTTTACACAGGTAAGCAGAAAGAAATACATTCACCCAAAAACACAAGTGAGTGAATTTCATTTTTAACTCCCAGGATATATTACTGAGCTCTGGAATTAAAAATAAAAAACATTTAGTACAGCAGTAACTGCACCTGCACACCTGAGCCTGTGATACACGATCTGGAGTCACGTGAAGGAACAAAGTGAACTCTGAAAGTAGCATTGTGATCATGTTTGTGTGTAAGCATGTGGATGGTTTTCCAGTTTTGACATATTTCAGTTTACACTCTGCGTTCCTGAAGTTAATGTGTCATTTAGTGTCACAAATCATCTACCTGTGTTGTTTTTAGTCAGAGATACTTCCTCAGGTTGCAACAGAAATAGAGGTTACTTCAGGCTGCCTTTGTTTTCTGAGGAAATATTTCTTTAGATATAAACTGGAATGAGATAATTACTTTGGCATTTTGTCCAATGGGTACTTTTTTTTTTTTTTTTAAGTATGTGTTGGATTTGCATGTGGCTGTGTCATGTCCCTATGATTGCGATAAGCTTGTCAATAAAGGCCACTGATCAGACACGCCCTTAACTTTCTGCTAACCACCTGCAGTCCTGTCTGCCCAGCATGACCTTATATAGACATGAGTGTGTGATCCTGTGTGTGTGTCCATTCACTGACATGTCTGATAGAAACATGCCGTGTTAAGTGCTTGCATGAATGTGTCTGAGGTGTGACTTCATGTTCACATGTGACGGTGAGAAAGCTGTTTAGAAAAGAGGGACGGAGGAGAGGAATGCTGATGATCCAGTTGATCAGCATTACTGTGGCAAATGTTAGACAACTAATCCCACAATTGTTTCACATAAAAACATTACAGTCGAGCACAGGACAGGTGTGTGTGAGAGATCAAAATTTAGATTTATAATCTTTTCTTGCTCAGATAAATTACTCGGCTTCACTGTTTATTATCTCAGGAATTCAATTTACAGTTTAGTTTTATTTATCACCTACACAACACACCCTTCGCTGCAGGCATTTATTATGTAACACATATTAGAATAACAGATAGCAACCATATACGATACATCAAAAATATATGACTTCATTTGTTTTGATTTTTATTTTCTGGACTAAATCCAGTAGTTGCCTGGTGTGTACAAGACTGATATACCTTTTCCTCTCTCTGTCCTGTTCTGCCAGTTTGATTGAACCACAGCAGGTTGAGACCGAAGACAGCAGCTTTCAGGTAACGATCTACAGTCTTCATCATATTGCTATATGATGTAAGCTGTGGGAGGTGGTTTACAGTATAAATTCTGATATTTTAATCACACATCATCCAAGTCTCATCAAATTTACAAGGCAGCATGTTTAGGGCATTTGAAATACTTTGAAAATTACTTTAAGTAGTTATCTGTGAAAACATCTTAAGAAGTGTGTAGTGTGTACATCTGAGATTGATTGTTATTTTAACAGTTAGAAGCGACTGGGTGTGTGTACTTTTCTTTGTACATGTCTGTGGTAATCTCATGTCTTTCCAAGTAACCTGTTTGTCGAGGCCTGAATAGCTACACCATGGGAACAGAAGCTGTAGAGAAGCGCTGGCATCCGCCAGTATGCAGTTTAAAATTCAGATAGTATGCTGCTGTTGCTTGCGTGCTGTAAAAGCCACAAAGAATTTTAGATTGGTGTGCACATTATTTGCATTGGCATGGTGTGATAAGCTCAAGTTGATGTATGAGAAGAATTAGGTTTTACTGATATAGCCATGTATATCTGAACTGTGGCTACGGTACAGATATCTAGTGTGAGATATTTGGTGGTTATGTTTAGAGTTGTGTAGCAAAAGTAAGATTAACATTGACTTAAATCTTGAATGTCGTTGTTTAGCTAATTACTGACTAATATACAACATCTGGGTTTGTGGTAGTAAATGTTTGTTTCTTCACAGGTCAATGGAAGAACATCAGCACCAGACACCTTTATAGAGACGATACCATTTCCAGTCAAGAAGGAAGAAGAGGTCGTCACAGCTGTGTGCAATGAACTTGATATTACCAGGGACTTGAGTGTTACTCACTATGTTTTGAATACTGACTCTGGACTACATGAGCACAATGGCTTACATGTATTTCCACATGGTTCACAACCAAGGACTTGCACTAGATTACTAACTGGACTTGAGTTCGAGGAAGATATAACGGACCAAACAAAGCTTGAAAAACAAACTGATCTTGGGGAACTACCTGACCGCTCTGCAACCATGTTATCCTCCACCGTGGTATCAGTTCTTGCCCCACACTGGAGACTACGACGGACAAAAAGATTTGATGGAGCTGGCAGTTCAGACGCCCTGGGAAATCTACAGGATATGCCAAATTCCACAACAAACCGTCAGCCAAGTTTTCAGGGGGCGCTGAATCAACATGGTGTGGGGAGGGTGTTAACTGATGGATCACAACCTCAAATGAGGGTCCCATTTCTGGGTTCCCGGAGGAATACAGTGGACTGGTCAACAAAGAGTGAATCTTCAAGCTTGGATGAATCTAAAAGGAAAATGACTCAGACTGTGTCTTTGGATGTAAACTCTGGAAGGATGGACAACAGGAAGAAAGAGGCAAGTGCTTTAAGCCCCTCAGCCACCGCTGCACCTCCCAGGTCTCCCCTCTTCCTGGATCCAAATGAGCAAAGGAGGAATCCACAAACTGAGCATCAGGGAAGACAATCATCTCTTAGCTCAAAAGCAACAGCCAGCAGTCTACTTCTCTCTCTAAGAAGATCCAATGGCAGGAACTCTGAGCTAAACCCTTCACCTATCAACACTTCTCCAACTGATCGAAGTGGGAAAATGTTCACTACACACCTCTCTCAGTCTTTTCTTAATAATAATGAACAAGACAGGCCAAAGCCTCTCCTCTCTCCAACATCCATGTCTTATCGGACAAGGGAAACTGGGTCTGTCCTTTCTCCATCATCCTCCAGTCAAAGAGAAAGGAAAATATCTGACTCACTCTTCTTTCCAACTTCACCAATAAAAAGAGATACAGAAGACATGCCCTTCAGCCAGCATCAGGCAATAGGCAGGTCCCAGCCCAGTCCCACATCTTCCAAACAGGTATTTCTAGGTAAAGAACAATCAGAAAGGCCGCAGAGTGGCAGGGGTTCAGGTAAAAGTACAAACCTATTATCAGAAAGCTCTGTCTCCTCATCCAGACAGTCCCCATATGACCGCTCTGCCCTTCAAAAAACCCACTCCATTCCTAGAAGGACCCTGACATCCACTTCCTGGTGGAAACAAGTTACCCAGGAAGGCGGTTCCCCGATCACCCTCAAGGATACTCCCAACATCAAAGAAAAACCAAACACACCCTTAGTTCCACCCAGTAATAATAACATTAGTGACGCAGGATCTCCAAGTCCAACTGACAACAAAAGGTTAGGTAGTCAAATCGACAATAACAGAGACAACAATAACAGAGCAGAGTCAGTTTACAAAGGTAACATGAACCTTGTTTTGAAGACATGGGGAGGAACTCAGAATCTCACACAAAGAAACACTGAGAATTCACCTGACCACGAATCAGACAGGCTTGTCAAACAGCAGTACAGTTCAAATTTGAACAACAGAGAACCACTGAAGCCTCATAGCATGCCCGATGTGTTGTCTACTTCTAAATTTAGCAGAGCTGCATCACAAACATCACTGAGTCACTCTAAAGAGCCCAGCAAGCACGATGCAAGTAACAGTTCATTTACAGCAAACGTAACTGAATTACCACCTACTTTGCTAAATCCCAAGAGCTCAAATACACCCACAGAGAGCAGCAGCAAATACCAAAATAATCAGTGTCCGACCAAAACCAACAACACCCCCGTATCGCCTCACAATGTGGACTCACTTAAGTTTAGTAAGCCATCTTTTTCCCTTGATTTCCCTACCAATTCCCAAACAACCTCTGGCTTACCCCCGACCCCAAACACTAAAAGCACTGTATCCTTCCAGTCTCATCCAGCTTCTCCTCAGACCAGTATTCATGCTTCATCATATACTGGCTCTTTGTCCCAAACACCAAAACTCACCAACAAGGTCAATACCACACCTCTTGGCTTTGAAAGGAGCTACGCCTCCATTCCCAAACCTTTCCACCCTAAAACTGTGTCCAATCTGATTCCCCCTGTCAATTCTTTCTCCAAAACAAACTACAATCCCGTATCCTCTGCTTCCACCACCTCTTCCTCTGCTACCACCAGTTCATCCCTTCTCAGTCCTCCTGTCACTCCTGCTATTACATCTTCTTCCACCCCTGTCAGTATCTCCTCCCTTCTAACTCCCCCTGCAACCCCAGTCATCACCAGCCCCAACTCAGTAACTTCCAGCCCAAAGGGAGGACGGCCATTTTCCAGCAGCCTAGAAAGAGGCACAAAGAAACAGTGCCCAGAGGCAAAGAGAGTGAGACGAGTTACATGGGAGGACTCGGTGGATCTGAAGAGCTCCGAGCCCGTCACATCGGAGAAAACAGATGCGCCACAAGTCCCTACAAACCCTCTATCTCCCTCCAGGTCCCCCCGAAATACTCCATCTATCTTCTCCTTTCTAAGATCAAGCAGTCCGGGTACATCTCCTCTTTTCTCCCCTATCCCCAAGACTTCTAGCATACAGGTGGGGAAAGAGGGAGGGAAGTATCGATCCTTATCGTCGGACTCTGCTGAACTAGCATCCAGAGAGCGTGAGAAAAACAAGCAACGAAGTGGTGACATGATGAACTTTGACCAGGGAAGACAGGACCAAACCACACCCAGGCAGGAAAGGACTTTATCAGTGGAGTCGGGCACAGTTCAGTGTCGTACTCCTGCTCCTCTCTCCCTCCCTCCTGACTTCTCAAGTTCTTATAAACTTCGTTACAGCTCCCCACCATACTCCACACTCATGTCTTCCAGGATGACACAGGGTGAAAATAAAAGTGTAATACCCAGATTATCCCTCTTCCCACAATCCCCTCAGTCAAATTATACCCCAGTCATGTCCAGACCCCCTCATCCACCCTTCAGGCCATCCCAGTCCCTGTCCTTGTCTTTCCCAAACAAAACTGCCACAAAAGAAACTCCAAAGTCTGGGGTTTCAGAAACCTATCAGGTCAATAATAATCTTGGCAAGAATAGCAGTCAAGATATCCAGAACAGCCAGATACAACTTGTCGACAACAGAGTTCATGTCAGATCACAGTCTCTGCAGGGTGATAAGCCACACGGCTCGTCTTCAACATTTGTAACTGAGACACTGGTTTACAGTGTTAAAGCCAAAATAGATGGAGCTACAGCTGCTCCAATGAACACCACACCTAAACCTCTGCAACAAACCGCAAACACACCGGTTTCTGTGGAGACCAAGTTAAGTCAACAGTCGCACACAGGGCAGAGTAAAGAAGTAGTAAGTGAACCATGCAGTCATTCAGATCACAGCTCCAGTGGCAGCAGCTCCACAGAGAGTCAATCCAGGGAAGACAGAATCCACAGAATGAAGGAGACTGTGCTGGGTAAAAGCAGATTTTTTTCTGTGGAAGTTAGTAATGAACAAAGCCCAAAGAAAGGCCGGTTTGCGCTAACAAAAAGTGTCAGCACACCAAACTCAATTTTATCCAGGGCAGATTCGGAGAGGGTTAGCAAAGGTAAAATGGACCAGGTCTTTAACAAGCTGAAACAAAAATTCAGCACTAGACGGTCTGATGATGATTCATCATTTCCATGGAAATGGAAGCGAGGCTCCCAAACGCCCTCTGTTAGTGGGTCGAGTGACGTCAGCGATACCACTGTAGAGAGTACCAAAACTGTGGAGGAGCAAGTGCAGGAGAAAGGGCAGGTGCTGAATGACAATAAAAAGAACACAGATGGTAAAGATAGATGGTCACAAAATAGATACACTATCATACCACCCTTAGGTGCTGGAAGCACTGCAGCAGGCCAATTCTCTCCATGCTCAACTTTAGAAACTGACCAAGACCAACTGGATGCTTGTGCAGAACACACATCTGAAAATCAAATTCATCTAACAATTCACAGCCCCACATCGCACCAGTTTGACTTTTACCCCGACAATGGGACTGATTATGAAGTAACAAACCAGTTCCTCTCTTGTAGAGATGCCAGTCCTGGTAGGAGCGCCAATCCCTCTGCTGCTTATCCTACTCAGTTTAGGAAGGCCACATCCAGTCCCAGGAGCCCGTTCTCTCCTTTCGCTTCTCTTTCCCCTGTCTCGCCATTTTCCTCAACCGATGTAACAGACGACAGTGTCTTCTACAGCCCAAAGCTGCAGCGCCGCAGAGACTCCCCCTCTCCCTGTGAGCCAGGAGAAGGAATCAGCCTAGGAGGTTCAAGGAGGAGCCGGGCATCCACAGGTCCTCCAAGTGCAGGTCCAGGACCGGACAAAGAACGCATGGCATCCTCGTATGCAGACTTAAAGTATGGCATTGAGCCTGGGAGGTCCTTCTCTGTGAGTTCAGTTCTCTCCTGTCGACCATCAGGGCCTGGACGTATTTCCACTGGATCCAGGTTCATGAGTGTGGGTGACCTGTCCCAGCGTGCCTTGTCTTGTGGAGCTAAAAGCACAGACTTGGATACGTGGTCTGTCGATCCTGACTGGACCACGGACTATAACTGCCAGCATACGAATGAACGTCCAGCGTCATACTTCCCCAGTGATCCCGGTAAAATGAGATCAAGATCTCTACCTCGATCTCTCACCAGGTGCTTGGCGAACTGGAGTTCAGCAGTTTCCCCTTCAGAGCCTGAAACCAGCACTGCCTCAAAGCCAGCCCACCATCGGAGCCCTAACATGAACACCTGTCACTTTGTATGGGACACAGACGGTCCCCCGACCCCTCCTCCAACACCTCCCCGATCACCGGTGTCCAGACGCATGTCCAAACCTCCCAGCCTTTCCTCTCCAACCTTCCCCAGCCCACCAGGACCAGCACAGCAGGCGGACAGCCAGTCTTCTCGAGGCCATCTGCCTTCCAAAGGTTACAAAACCAGCCTCAGCACCTTTGAGGAGTCTTCAGACAGCAGCTCAGACACCACAACAGACGATGAATATTACTTAGAGACGGATGACGACGGAGAAAAGGAGACAGAATTGTAAAAGCAAGACGGTTGCTTTAAAAACTTCTTTCAGGTCTCTGTGATCGAGAACAAGACAAGGAACCATCCAAGAGAACAAAGATGGGCTGTAATCATTTACGTTTGATGACATCTGCTTGTCTTCTGTTTTTCTTTCCTTTCAAAGGAGACATGAGGACAGTTGGGACAGTAGGTTGCCTGCATGATTTGCTTTTTGAAAGTGGTATTTGCGGTCGTGGTAAAAAGCCGTTATACTGTATGAGCAGCATGAAATTGTCAGCGTAGGTTTAAATACTTTTTAAGTATGTTGTATTTTGACTGCAGATCTGCAATTTATGGATAACAAATAACTTTTGTTTCTAGTTTGGACGGTTGCATGGCATTAGTGTGGTATTTATGTCTGCGTAGTTGAACAAACTACTCTGTAAGGTCGGGCTTTTGGCACCAAGTCTCATCTTTAGGTTTGCATTTCATCCTGCTAGGTAACAGTCAGTACTGAGGTAATGTGGATACCTGCGCTATCATATGATATTTTATCATCTGTGTTGGAAGTTTGAACTGAGTTTTGGTAAATGTTGTAAGCATAAAGCAGAAATATTTTCTTAGCAACTTTTTTTTTTTTTTAATGGGCAGAGTGTTGCTTTAAAGAGATTTTTGTACTTTGGGATGAAATGTAATCATGCTATGATTAACATTTGTTATCTAACGTTAAAAGTGCTCTATACAGTGCCTGCTCTTATTTGCACAGTGACAATCTAAAGTCTTAATATATCTATTTTATAAATAAATGTAATATTTCTAACAAGATCTAATGTTTTGGGGGATTTGTTTCATGTGAATTAATAATAATAATAATGGTTTGGATTTATATAGCGCCTTTTTCTAGAATGCCAGACTTGAAGTGCATACACAGACCATTACTCATTCATACCCAGTCATACCAGGGGTGGTAAGCTAAGTTAGCCACTGTTGCCCTGGGGCAGACTGACAGAGGTGTGGCTGCCAATCCGCGCCTACGGCCCCTCCGACCACCACCACCCTATTCAGCATTCATACAGGGCAAGGTGGGTAAAGTGCCTTGCCGAAAGACTGGGAATCAAACCACCGACCCTTCAGTTGATAGTCAGCCACGCTACCACTGAGCCACTGCCATCAACTAAATATTAAATCATCCATCCTCACAGAGCATTAGGTTGCTCTGTGTCATTTGTGTTTATTTACTGTAGTGTTTCCCATGGCAGTATTTACATGCCGATATGAGTGAAAAGGTATGTTGATGACAAAAGATTTGCCGCCTCAGGCCACATTCCAGTCTGTAGTCTAATTGAACACATGAATCATAGTGCTCTCACTGGACGCTACTTTAAATAGCGCCTGCTCTAGGTGGGGCGGTTCAACAGTCCCACATTGTTCAAGTGGGTGTTTCCCCTTTGTTATTAGCTGTGGCAACACATTAAACTGCTTTGGTGATGGTGAGATGAAGCACTCATTAGGATGCTTGTTAAATTGGTACTTCACGTGTGGTGCTTTGTGTACTCGACTTTCTGAGGAATTTTTCCCACAGAGGCTCTTCACACTGAGGCCGTACAATCTGCTTTGTATTATTAGCCATGACATCATCTGGGAAGGGCATGGCTGCCTCACATCGTGTGTCACTGTTTTCCGAGCAATGACACTGAATCTGCTTTTCCGTATTATGTCATAAAAAAGGAAAGTGCAGCAGTGATCGAAGGGTACTGGTGAAACACTTGATCCAGCCAGTAGCCAGGTCCAGAGCCCTCTGACCACAAAGTAAAGACTGGGTTAATCCAGCCGGACCAGTGGGCTGATAAAGAGACTGGAAGCTTGTCTGGAAGTTGTATTTTATAATGCAAGCAAATATTGAATGATTAAGCTCTACAACAGGTGACTTGTTCTTAGAAACTACTTTACAGGACTACAACACATCTACAGCACAAATAATAAAATGTATATAAAGATACTTGAATGCAACAGTTTTAAATCCTGTATTCCAGCACCTTGCATTAGAATAATGGAGATTAGAGGGGCCTCTCACTCTGAGTCTCACACACAGTGTTGTCACGCTGCAGGCTCTGCAGTATCAGCTTTCACCAAACAATAAACAACTTTTTTTTTTTTTTTTTTCCCATGGGGAGTTAAATTTGTGGACACGGTCATGCTGGCACCACACAGCCCGGGGAGGGGACTGTGTGTGTGTGTGTGTTTGTGTGTGTGTGTGTGCTCAGTTTGTGCAGAGAACACTGCAGGTGCATGGAAACAAAAGAGGTGGAAACAACAGGAACAACTGTGGACACTGCTTTAACCAAATAATATGTCATATATATATATTTATATTGTTATGAAATAATGTTAAAAGGTTAATAAGACACATTGGATAGTATGTTACAACTAACTTTACTATGACCTTATTCCGCTGTGATTAGTAAAAGCCTGTTCACACAGTAATAACTACACTTGACTTTAACATGTTCTTTGAAGCAGGTGAATGTTACGACAAACCAGTTCATATTTTAGTGAATAGTTTTCTCTTTTTCATGACTGTTCCTTTTTCCTTCCTTCAGTGAGTAACAGTGTAATTCTTCTCATCAGCTACTTTATATTAGACCACACTGCCCTCTGATGGATACTTCAGCTAGTGAGATATATTTTACATTTTTAACACAATTACTGGGCTACAGTTTTCATTACAGCCATTATTCTGTCTGGTGTCATTGTTTATTCTAAATCACATATTTCAGATGAGCACACAAACTTTCAATTTTCACAAATTTAGTTTGAGAACAGCCTCCTGATGTCTAACTGTACAGAGAGGATTGAGGAGAAGGACATTTACCAAAGCACATCTAATATTCTTACCTGCAACTTTTGGCACAGATAAGGTTTATTTGATCTGTTGGTGGATAAACTACAATCAGTACTAAAGGGACAAGAAGAAGTATTTGAACCCTTTGAAATGTCCTTGTTTCCTTGTTGTTTTTGTTGTTTTTTGCATAAATTGGTCAGAAACTGTGATCTGATCTGCATCTGTGCTTAGCCTACATCATTGGCCTCAGGGTTTACTTATTTTTTCCACATGAAATATGATAATTGTGGAGTATCAGGTTAAGCACACTGTGTTTGTACTTAATTTCACTATAATTAAAACAACAGAGAACATCAGTGCATTCAAACATCATTTATTCTTTATTCCACTCATGTTGCATGGAGAATAAAGAAACACTACATAACTACAGCTGAACTATATTAATGAAGATCCAGTGAAAGGCCTCATTCTTCATCATGTGATTTCTGTACAAACAGAAAACACAATAATCACAATTTGATTTTTTTTTTTTTAATTTCCTGCTTAATAATTTCAGATTCCCTGTGACAGTGTTTGGTTTGATTACCGACCTTAGCTCCAGGGTCACGGCTCTTTGCTCTCATCTTGTTGACCTGAGACTCGGCGATGTCGGCCCTCTCCTCAGCCTCCTCCAGCTCGTGCTGTAACTTGCGCAGCTTGCCGAGGTTTGCGTTGGCCTGTTCCTCCTGACAGAGTGTAGAAAATCATTAGGTATCACTGTAACACAGGAGAAAACATTAAATGAGACTGTAGTAGTTTAGCTCACGGCCTCCTCTGAAGATCTCTTGTAGGATTTCACTTTCAGCTGCAGTTTATCCACCAGGTCCTGCAGACGGCTCAGGTTCTTTTTGTCCTCCTCCGTCTGGTAAATTACAACACAGGACACTCATTAAAGGATGACATTTTTCATCCTCTGGTGCATGTTTATCCTTTGGTCTTTGCAGTGTACCTGGTAGGTCAGCTCCTTGATGCGTCTCTCATACTTGCGAACCCCTTTCACTGAGTCACTGCTTTTCTTTTGCTCCATATCCACCTCATTTTCCAGCTCCCTCACCTGGAAGAGGAGTTACAGATGCAGCTTTTATAAGAGACTGTTGTATTGTGCATCAGTACTGTCAGGCAGCAGAGTGGAGTTAGAGACATTTACCCTGGCCTCTAGCTTCTGGACCTGCTTCTTGCCTCCTTTCATGGCTATCTGCTCAGCTTCATCCAGGCGGTGCTGCAGGTCTTTGATGGTTTGCTCCATGTTTTTCTTCATGCGCTCCAGGTGGGCGCTGGTGTCCTGCTCCTTCTTCAGCTCCTCTGCCATCATGGCAGCATCAGTGATGGCCTTCTTCGCCTTCTCCTCAGCATTCCTGCACTCCTGCACGGCCTCCTCCACCTCGTTCTGCAGCTGAGAGGTGTCACTCTCCAGCTTCTTCTTCTGGTTCAACAGGCTGATGTTCTGCAGGGAGCATTAGAGAACTGTAGTACACTATTTTTTAAAATGACTTGTGTACAGACTGTATGAGGTACCTGTGAGTGCAGCAGCTGAACCCTCTCGCTGACGTCCAGCAGCTCCTGCTCAGCCAGCTTACGACCTCTCTCAGTCTGCTCCACCACAGACCTCAGCTCATCCAGCTCCGACTGCATCAGGTTGTTGCGTCTCTCCACGATGGCGATGTTCTCCTTCAGATCGTCATTGGCACGGAGAGCGTCGTCCAGCTGCAGCTGAGAGTCCTGTCACGGTGGAATATAAAAAAATATCTTAGGTTTCCAAGAATGAGTCATCATTTTATCAGCTTCAGATGACTCCAGAGAATAAAAGTGTTGAGATTCACCTTCAGGTGAGCATGGACGCCCTTCAGCTGCTTCTGAGCCTCAGCTGCCTGCCTGTTGGCCTGGCTCAGCTGGATCTCCATCTCGTTGAGGTCTCCCTCCATCTTCTTCTTCAGTCTGAGAGCCTCATTCCTGCTGCGAGTCTCAGACTCCAGGGAGCTCTGCAGCGTGTCCACCACCCTCTGATGGTTGCGCTTGGCCTGCTCCATCTCCTCGTCCTTCTCCGACAGCTTGCGCTCGATCTCGGCCTTCACCTGGTTGAACTCCAGCTGAGCTCGGAGGATCTTACCCTCCTCGTGCTCGAGGGAACCCTGTGAACAACAGCAATGACTGTTTTTATCACAGCATTATGAGTTGGACACTAAAGAAAGGTCATAATGATTACAATGACATCTACAGATAAAGAAATATTTAAAATGTGTTCACCTCAGCTTCCTCCAGAGAAGCTTGGATCTCAGCCTTCTCCTGCTCCAGCTGTTTACGGACCTTCTCCAGCTCATGGATGCTCTTTCCTCCCTCACCAAGTTGCTCGGTCAGGTCAGAAATCTCCTCTGTTATGTAAATATTTATGATTTACATCACCATTAATTGAATTAAGTGCACCTTCAAAGATAAATCATGATTAAATTATGTCATCCTACCTTGAAGATTCTTGTTTTCTCGTTTCATGGTCTCCAGATGATCCAGAGACTCTTCATAGGAGTTCTTCAGTTTGAACAGTTCAGTGCTGAGGGATCGAGCATCTTTCTGAGCCCCTTCCAGCTCCGTCTGGGACTCCTCATACTTCTGCTTCCACTCAGCCAGGACCTGGACAAGGATCAGATAAAAACATAGTTATTTCATTAAGTCTTTTTTTTCTTTCTCTTTTTACAAATGTTTTCTTCCTCATGTGATGTCACCTTGTCAAAGTTTCTTTGTTTCTTGTCCAGAGCTGCTGCAGCAGCATTCGATCTCTCTACATCCACCATGAGATCCTCAATCTCCCCCTGGAGCCTGTGTTTGGTTTTCTCCAGGGACGAGCATTTAGCATTAGCAGCTTCAACAGCTTCCTCAGCATCCTGCAAGCGTTGAGCGAGCTTTTTCCTGAGAGCAAAAACACAAGAAAAGTATCAAATCACTGCCTTATAGAGAAGATGGCACCTATCATTGGTGCTGCTACAATCCTTAAATACTCATATAGTCATCAAAGAGTCAGTTCTCAGTTTCCTGGCTTCTTACTTTGCTTCTTCCAGCTCCTCCGTCCTTTGGATGGCATCAGTTTCGTACTTGGTTCTCCACTGAGCCACCTCCGAGTTGGCCTTGGACATGCTGCGTTGGAGCTCGCCTTTGGCCTCCTGCTCTTCCTCAAACTGCTCCCTCAACAAATCACAGTCGTGGCGAGCAGACTGCACCGCGTGGGCAAGTGCATTCTTGGCCTGTGGTGAAGTGAAATTAGGTCAGTTCAGTCTGCTTGTAGGGATCTGGATTTCAAAATATTTGTGCTTGAAAAATACCTTGACTTCTTCTTCCAGTTGTCTCTTGAGGTCTTCAATCTGCTGAGTGTAGGACAGCTTCCCTCTGGTCAGCTGGGAGACCATGGAGTCCTTCTCCTCCAGCTGCCTGCTGAGCTCACCTGGAAGAGAAAGCCTCAGTTTGCAGATCTGAAGCTTAAACTATCCAAGCTTTTCCAAACATTATGTTAAAGCAGCACCTGGGCCTGCATGGACTCATCTTCTGAAGTGTATTTGTCAAAGCCATGCACCATTTTAAGTTAAAATAGCCTTCTCTGTATAGTATCTTAAACGTGTTACCATTCTCAGTCTGAAGCTTTGATTTTTGCATCGTGAAATCATTGATGGTGCGCTGGGCCTCCTCTGCTTTCGTCCTGTATTCAATCATCTGATCCTCCAGAGTGCGGCACATTTTCTCCATGTTGGACTGAATGAAAGAAAAGGAAATACATTTATCTATCTGCGTGCCACGATGACATAAAATAATTTGGGAAATCAATTCTTCACTTTCCTGCCAAGACTGTGCCATGCTGCATGGGAATGAGTCAATAATAATAAATAAGTAAATATAATGCAATAGTTATAGAAAAGTCAGTCAGTCATTTTCTATGCCTGCTTTGTCCACACTTGGGTCACAGGGGTCTGCTGGAGCCTATCCCAGGTGTCATCAGGCAGGAGGCAGGGTACACCCTGGACAGGTTGCCAGCCTATCACAGGGCTAACACAGAGACGAACAACCATTCACACTCCCACTCACACCTATGGTCAATTTAGACTACTCAAGTCACCTAACAAGCATGTCTTTGAACTGTGGGAGGAAACCAGAGTACCCGGAGGAAACCCACACATGCACAGGGAGGACATGCAAACTCCACACAGAATGGCCCGAGCCGTGATTCGAACCCTGAACCTTCTTGCTATGAGGCACAAGTGCTAACCACTGCACCACCATGCCGCCCAATTATAGTAAAGTATTGAACAAAATAAAATGTTATTAAATAAACACTAAATAACACATATCTCTTGTTTATCTGTGCACAACACACATTACATCACACTAATTTAGTGTGTGTGTCTTACTTTAACTTTGACGATCTGCTCCATGTTGGAGACCACGTCGTCCAGCTCCAGCCTGAGCTCGCTCTTCTCTTTCTCCAGCTTCTGTTTGACTCTCTGCAGGTTGTCGATCTGCTCTCCCAGGTCGGCCACGCTGTCGGCGTTCTTCTTCCTCAGCGTCGCGGCCGTGGCTTCGTGCTGCAGAGTGGCCTCTTCGAGGTCTCTGCGCATCTTCTGAAACTCGGCCTCCCTCTTCTTGTTCATCTCGATCTGGGCAGCCGTGGCTCCTCCGGCCTCCTCCAGCCTCTCGCTGATCTCCTCCAGCTCCCTGGCCAGGTCAGCCCTCTGTTTCTCCACCTTGGCCCGAGCAGCTCGCTCTGCCTCCAGTTCTTCCTCCAGCTCCTCGATGCGGGCCTTGATGAAATTCACCAGATTGTCACAAACTCACATAATGAAGAGAAAACAAAGCATCAAATAAGAAGTTGTTTGCACAGTTACCTGCAGCTCCTTCAGTTTCTTCTGGAGCTGAGCACCCATGGCCTGTTCATCCTCAATTCTACTGAGCTGCTGGCTGATTTCAAAATCTTTCCTGTAAAAAAAAGACAAAACATGGCATCTTAGTAACCAGTTTTTGTTGTATTAGATATGTAGGATTTTTTTTAATTACTTTTTGAGTTTCTCCTCCAGCTGCTGCTTATCATTCTCCAGATCCATCACATTTTCTTGAGTTAGCTTCAAGTCTCCTTCCAGTTTCCTCTTGGCTCTTTCCAGATCCATCCTCACTTTCTTCTCCTGCTCCAGTGATCCTTCAAGCTAAAACAAACATTTACTTTGTAAAACCTGTGTCCAGACCTTGAGATTTAATCACAATGAACATCTGAAGTACTCACATCATCAACTTGCTGCTCCAGCTTGACCTTGGCCTTGGTGAGAGAGTTGACTTTGTCCTCCTCACTCTGCAGGTCATCCAGTGTTTGCTGATGAGCCTCCTGAAGAGCCTTCTTCTCTTTGGTCAGCTTTGCAATGATTTCATCCAAAGCTGCCATCTCTTCAGTCAGGTTTTTAACCTAAGGAAACAAAAGGGGCTTCAGACCTAACCCTTCAATAAATAATTTGTGGTCCATGCTGTGAACACTAACATGAGACTTTTACATTTCTTTGGATAAATTGGGAAAACATTAGCATCCATTTGAAGGTGACTTCCTGTTCACTTTCCTTTTATCTCTGATTTTGGACTCTAAAAATCCCTGAGTAAGATATATGTGTTTCCTCAGAAGCTCTAGTGGACCAGTTTGTCTCTAACATTGAGCTAAAAGACACACATGTGCTTCTTATCGTGAGTCTATGACCCTGTTCACACTTGGTTTTAAGATGCGTCTCAGGTGATCGGATCACAAGTGTAAACGGCCACCAAGACAAACTGAGATCCGACCACACTCAGACCACATGTGGAAGTGGTCTGGGACACATGTGACCACATATCTACTGTAGTGTGAATACTGATTTGTCCTGATGTGTCCCTAAGAGGGACCTAACAGAAAAACCATCGTCACTGCAGAACTGAAAGCCGCTGCTTTTCTTTCGATCATATTTCCCTGCGCTCATTTGCATCTCACAAACGACTTTGTCCTATGACCACAAACAGTGTGAACAGCCCGTACATGTACAATAGCTTACAAATCATTTTCCTTCTCTTCTCTTTTAGCTAGCTGTGCTAACTGTTTACAAAATCTGGTCCTCTTCTGACAAAAGTGACTTAAAAACTGTGCACAGGCCCTGACGTTGCCATAGTGACATCCAAACAAAAGTGTTTGGAGATGCATGTTAAACACAGGTGTAAACAGGACCGCTCTGTCATACCTTGTTCTCAGTGGCATGCTTTTCCTTTTCCACTTTAGCCAGAGTCAGCTCCAGATCGTCGATGTCCTTCTTCAGCTCTGAACACTCGTCCTCCAGCTTCCTCTTCTTGGCGGTCAGATCTGCATTCATCTCCTCCTCGTCCTCCAGTCTCTCCGTCAGCTCTTTGACTTTGGCCTCGAACTGGATCTTGCTCTTGATCAGACCCTCGCAGCGCTCCTCTGCGTCTGCAAGATTGTCTTGCTCCTGCAGACAGGAAATCAACCCAGCATCATAACTCAGTCCAGGTCTGTGCATGTATCTGTTTCAGGTGAGTGGACTTACAGACTGGACTTGGAGCTGTAGGTCGTTCTTCTCTTGGAGAAGCGTGACCATTTTCTCCTCCAGCTCTTTCTTGCGGGATTCGGACTTGGCATAAGCCTCTTTGAGCTTCGTGAACTCCTCTTTCATGTTCGCCATCTCCTTCTCGGTCTCAGCTGATTTCAGCAGAGGTTTGATCTTGAAGAACATCTTCATCCAGGGCCAATTCTTGACACCCATGAAGGCACGCACGTTCCACTGGATCACCAGTAAGGCATCTCTGTGGATAACATCAGAAAGACCAAGTTCATTTTTACATGACCCCACCATTCACCCATTGCCAGCTGGGATAGGCTGCAGTGCACCCAGCGGTCTGGTTGGATAAGCACGTCCAGAACACATGAATATGAGACATTAAGCACAAACCTGCGCTCCACTATTTTCTGGAACTCAATCCTGGCAAGTAATCCTCTGGATCTTGCCTGGATTCCAGTAATGATGAGAGCGAGACGGTCATCTCTCATCTCCTCAAGAACGCCCAGCAGACCAGCTTTGAAGAACACCTGGTAGTGACAACAGTCTCTGTATTATCTCCTGAACACCGAAACACTATTTCACTTTTTTTTAGTGAATGTAGCATCAGAACCGACCTTGGTGTGTCCCAGCTTGTACTGCTCATGATCAATATCCAAAGAGCCCAAAAGCTTTTCTGCTGCTTTCTTGTTGTCGATGAACTGCCCCTCAGGAATAGCATTAGGGTTCAAGATGCGATATCTAAAAAAAAAAGATACATAATAACTATTATTAATTATTTGTAAGGCTGGCTGCAGTTTGGACATCCAGCTTAAAGGACCTACACAAGGACTGGACAGTGAAGCCTCTGCAGGCAACAATAATGGATCATCACCAGGAAGCATCAAGATGGCAGAGACAACTCATGAACCTCACATGCAGAATAAATCCTGGGTCACCTGCAGCTTTAGTTTTGCATAGATTGCTGTTCAAAAAAGTTTGTATTTATCTTATAATGACCATTCATTCATTCATTTCATCCTCTGTCTAATATGGATTGTTTTGACCTCCCCACCCCCTCCCCCCTTCTCAAGAGCCCACTTCCTTCTGATTGGCTAACGTCATGGAGACTGACAGGAAATGCAACCTGACTCTCCAACAGATGACTGTAAACAACAAAGTATGCTGGAAAATGCTGGAAAACAATAAACAGCAAACAGCCGTTGGTTCCTTGCCTTTGTTTGAAGTCTCCGTACTGGATCCTGTTGGGGAACCCCTTCCTGCAGATCCTGATTCCTTCCAGCACGCCGTTACATCGCAGCTGGTGCATGACCAGAGGGTTCTCCATCGCCCCGGGAGTCTTGGTCTCATTGGGGATGATGCAGCGTACAAAATGAGGGTGAGTCGACCTGAGGTTGGTCATCAGTTTATTCAGATTCTCCTGTGAATGTAAACAGTGAATAATCAGCAGGTTTTCCACTATTCACTGGGACATGCACCAAACATAAAGCTGTGATATATTTTACCCTGTGCAGTGCAGACACAGTCTGGAAGGAAGAACCTTTCTTCTTCTTTCCTCCTTTGCCTCCTCCTGATTCCTGGGCTGTATGGAAAGTGAAGACATACATGTGTAATTCAGATTTTCTTGTTGGAAAATAATAATGATAAGGATGGTCAAACAGCCCTTACCTGAATCTGCACCAGCGTACCCAACAAACAGCATCGACAGTAGCTTCAGAGTGGACTTCTGATACAGTCCGACCACCGTCTCATTCAGTGGGTCCTTGTTCTTCTCCAGCCAGTTAGTGATGTTGTAATCCACAGTACCAGCATAGTGAACCAGGGAGAAGTGGGCCTCTGCTTTCCCCTTAACAACCCTGGGTTTCTGGAAGTTTGGACTTTTACCCAGATGGTTGTCGTACAGTTTGGCTTTGAACGTTGAATCGCTGGCTTTGGGGAACATGCACTCCTCTTCAAGGATGGACATGATGCCCATGGGCTACAGGGACAAACACGTGACAGGTCAGACTCTTACACAACCAAAACTGTCACAATAAGCAAGTTTGGAGACACACACCTTTTCAATCAGTTCAATGCAGGCTGCCAGGTCCATGCCGAAGTCAATGAACTCCCACACGATGCCTTCTTTCTTGTACTCCTCTTGCTCCAACACAAACATGTGGTGGTTGAAGAACTGCTGCAGCTTCTCATTAGTGTAGTTGATGCACAGTTGTTCAAAGGTGTTGAACTGGATAACGAGTGCAGAGAAAGAGTCACACTTCACTTAGAGATCCTTTATATTTCATGAGGGTGTTCGATCTCAGTAAAACCTTTAAGACTCACATCAAAGATCTCAAATCCAGCGATGTCCAGCACGCCAATGAAGTACTGGCGAGGCTGTTTGGTGTCCAGGGATTGGTTGATTCTCACCACCATCCACAGGAACATTTTCTCGTACACTGACTTGGCCAGAGCACCGATGGAGTAGTACACCTTGAAAATTACACAACTATGAGTAATTAGATTCGCATTTAAATTCACAGATGTCAGAGCAGTGCTGCTTTTTACAACTCACCTGCTGCACACTTTGACCTTTAGTGACCCACTCATTGCCCACTTTCACTCGTGGGTGGCACAGCCCTTTGATGAGGTCAGCGGAGTTCAGGCCCATGAGATATGCCGCTTTGTCGGTATCTGATGATGGATGTTGTGCAGCAGAATGCAGAAGAAAGAACATTTACTTCATTATTTTGAGTTAGTGGTAGTTACACTCTTGTTTTAAACTGTACATGTACGTCATGTTTATTCCACTGATGAGCTGTTACCCTCTGTGCCATCAGGCTCTGCTTGTTCCTCCCTCTGCTTCTGTTTAAACTTCATGTTCCCATAATGCATGATGGCACCTGTCAGCTTGTAAATGCCGTTCTTCTCCTCTTGGGTGAAGCCCAGGACATCAAAAGCTTCCTTAAATGACAAAATTGTCTTTGAATTAGCTGTGAAACTGTGGTATAAGTGGAGTTGTTTTATTAATATAGACTATATAGTCTGTATATGCTGTATATAGTCAGGAGGTCAACATTTGAACGTCATCATGTTGGTTGTTTGATGCCAGAAGTGACCATATTTGGATATGAAGGGAGGAGGGAGGAGGCGGGTCCGACCCTTGAACCCAAGTGCACTGTTTAATATGAATGAGAGTTCAGAGCTGATCTCATTGGAGACCAGACCTGTCTGTCAAACTAACCACATCTTGAAATCTTCCCTTTTTGGAAGCTATCTAGTTAATGATAAAATGATATTCAGATAGCCACCAGATCTAATAAGAAGAGTTGATTTCAGATAATGACATCAGAATGAGTTAAGGAAAAATATATTAACTGAATATTTCATGATTGAAAATAGATTTTTGAATTGAAGTCGGTTGGTGCTTTTTTTGAGCCAGCCCCTAGTGGTTATCAAGATTGTTGCACTTGCTCTCATTTTTCAGACCCTGTTGCTTTGTCCATTTCTAAACACAGTCTGTATTTCACAAGCTTTCAGTTTCACTCACATC
>OOFC01023048.1:5839-77425 GCA_900323345.1 Pseudochromis fuscus
CACAGTATGAAACTCAGTGAACAGAGAAAAATTTTGATCTAACAAACTGCAGAATTGAGGTAAATGCAAATCTGTTTAAAAAAAAAAAAAAAAAAAAAAAAAAAGCTGAACATCGGTAAAATATTACTAAGAAATACGACACCACAAATAAAGGAAGTAGTAAATAAAGAAAAATAAAGGATCCAATACCACCTGATTATAATCTTTTGTTATGTGAGGAGCAAAGATTCACATTTTAAGAGGTGCTTAGACATCGCAGGCTCTTAAAGTGGATAGACCAGCAATGGCAGCCATCACAGAAGAATGTGAAGAGTCAACATACCTTTCATATTCTAGCTTTCTTTCCAATGTAGTGCTATTTTTCTTCACTTCTCTTAGCTGCTCCTCCTGCTTCATGAACTCCTGCTTCAGCTCTTTTAACTGCTCTGTTTGCAGCAACACCAGCAGCCACAGACACACACAGACACAACATTTTGGAGAGGTTTACTTGTTGTCAGTTAAAAGAACTGCAATGCTTTCTGAAGCGACATCTCAATCAGTCAATCTCCTCTATTGAGTGATGCTGCCACTGTGTTTGACAGCGCCCTCTGTTGACCAAGCGAGGTAGAAATCTTACCTTTCAGCCTCTGTATTTCTGTCATTTGGGCTGTGACATCACCTTGCAGCTTCATCTGTAATGACACATGGAATCATAGAAGGAGGAGCTACAGATATTTTAAATCATGTGCACATAACCAAGTCAGGAAAACTTGTTTTAGACAGGCACCTTAATTGTGCACTAGGTTAAAACCAAGAAAAGCAGGAAGAACATGTCTGTCTGGTTTTCTGTGCTTGACGGCACACACAAACACATAGCAACATTTCACTTTGCAAACACTTTAAGCTGTCACATGTGACCGCAAAGTTTCTCATCATGCTGACATACGAGTTAGGATTTTTGAAAAACAAACAGACACAGACAGAGGCAATCAGACAGGCATAAGAGGCATGCAAGGTACAAAACTATGATAATAGAAGAGAGATAAAGATCAGAAATACCTTACAGGCAGAAAACACTATGCTGGTAGTGCATTCATAGTTGGTTTACGATCTTATTTTTAAGCAAGCTTATCACTGATATTTTACTTAATCCAATGGAACATGTCTTCATGGTGCTTTTTGCCATAGGGTATGTGCAACATGTGTTTGCTTTTGTATGTGCAATATTTCAGAATGTACAATGTGTGCAATTAATCATGTTGTTTGTTTTATTATAGTGGAGGCATGCTGTGTGCAGCATACGAGTTCAAAACAAATTTCCCTATGGGGACAATAAAGTATATCGTATTATATTGTATCGTAACAGCACTGTAATAAAGAGTAATGACTGGCTGCAAATTTAATCAAAACTTTCAGTATTTTGCATAAATGTGTAGAAACAAGTTAAGGAGGGAGGTGGCCACCAGGGAAAATTGAAAGCGATGCACCTAATCTATCTTTTGAGTTTGAAACATTCAATCCTTAGAGGTTTGAAACATGGCTGTTAAAAATTTGTAGTTCAACTCACACAAAACAGCATCTTATTTGGTTATTGTGAAACATATCCACCACTTTTATGAAAGTGGTGGATATGTTTTAATAAAGACAAAAAATATCAAAACGTTTGCAGTCCCATTAGGTTACATAAATTATTAGAACAATTCTAGCAGATGATAAAATGGAAAAGAAAATGCATTCAGTTGTAGTTTGGAAAAATGACTGTAGCACACTGAGAACATCAGTGGATTATGTCACAGGAGATGCCTGCGATCAGGAAATACAGCATCAGTGTCAACTGCTATCAAACTGAAAGCTTCATCCTGTTACACCCTCACAAGTGGCTAATGGCTTCCCTATGACGCCTGCTGAAATGGGTTCTTCAGAAGGCAACATGGCCAGACTGTGTGATGAACTACAAGACTGCGTGATTCATTTTTGAACCTAATGAAAACAAGACTCCATATACTGTGCCATGTGTAAGCCATTTACATAACGACTGCCGCAATTCTGTCACTACGTGGCAGGCCACTGTTTATAAAGGGTTGGGCTGTTGACAAAGAAAAGGGAGAACCAACACTCGACACCTAGTTTAATCTTGATTATGAAGCCAGAAAGCCGGATATTGACACATATGTTCTCCAATGAAACTACACATCCTACAGCCCTATTTAATCCACACTCCTCAGCTAAACAACTAGAAAACAAATATAAGCTCTAGTCGTTATTTTCCCAATACAAAGTGGAATTTCTGACACCGCCAAACTATTTTGCTGCCAATAGGTATTTTACTGTGAAAAAGGATAAATAAACGTGTGTAATAAAAATATAGCCTGGTTTAGTGTGCAGAAGACTAAACAGATTTAGTTGCAGAAAATAAAACACTGAATATTTACATATGAGTTAATTAGGCCACGTAAGAGAGCATCACACTAACAGTAATTTTCAACATGAGAAATGTTTTCAGAAAAGTTCTGAATTATCTGACAGTCATCTCTTGAATAATCCATTCAAGGTTACTTTTACTCAAACAAAGATCTCATTTGTAAATACTCAAGAAGCTAATTGAAGTTTTTTGTGTTGTAGTTAAGGACAGCTTATCAGCAAAAGTTGAGTAATGCAAGACACTGAAACTCATGACCTCCCTCCAACCTGATATTTCTGCATATTTCTTTAAAAATACACAGTGTACAGATATTCATTATCAATGTGATGAGCTTGCCAGGTTATAACGTCTTCACAATGAGGCTGTCAGGAATTGAATCATCTTCTGTATCGAGTAAAAATGATGTCTCAAAAGTCCTTAGATGTCATGTCTAATGACAGGCATTGCATCCATTCAGTACTGGTCAGTGGTTTGACTGTGACACTAAACCACACATAGGAAAAACAAATGCACGCCTCCCAATTAGAAATAAGCAAGTCAGGCTAGATGCAAATTATAAGAAAACTTCACCCTCCTCTGTTGTCTAAATGTTTCCAAGGGCAGCTGGAGGCACACCAAAGTTCAGAGGGTGGTGGGAATCAAAAGCCAGTGAAATTCTGGCTGGGCCACTGCAGAGGACAATAGGTGGGACTGGCCTTGTGGAGCATATTGATGCGCCACTCACAGAGAACACAGAGATCCCACAAGTGTGAAAAAATGTGCTAAAATGATTCCATAAAATAGCAAAACAACATAAGAATGTGGAGTTCAAATTTTCTGTGAAAGGCCGAGTCATTTCTGTGGAATGGCAATAAACTGCTAAAGCTTGTTTTGCATTTTTGAAAACAGGATCAATCGGTAAAGCACACACTGCCAATGTATTAATGTGTGGTCTAAATCAGGCACTGATTAATGGATCCAAAAATCCATTACTGGAATGATCATGTCACAGAACTTTTAAAGTGGCTCACAATAAGCATAAGCACTGACATCACATTATTACAGCTTTCTGTTCTAAAAACTCCAAGAACCCATGAGCTGGAGAAATACTATTGGTGGAGCACCCCTCAGGTGAAAGCAGTGGAAGTCTGGTAAAATTGTTAGGATGGGTGTGTTCCCAGTGAGGAACAGGTTGTATGTGTCCTCTGCCACCTCATACTACAATATTCAACATAAACCACTGCTCTTATCATCGTCAACTTGCCTCTTTAAAGTGGACAATGCTCATCTGAGTGGGGAGATAGCTGTAATATAATGAAGATACTGTGAAGATACTGTCATTAGTTGTGTTATGAAAGTTAAGCGATACTTGCTCAAGCCCATCTGACTTAG
Organism: Pseudochromis fuscus; assembly: GCA_900323345.1. Taxonomy (NCBI): domain Eukaryota; kingdom Metazoa; phylum Chordata; class Actinopteri; family Pseudochromidae; genus Pseudochromis; species Pseudochromis fuscus. Next base: position 9,612 of record OOFC01023048.1, read on the forward strand.
CATAATGAACAATGAACCTTCTTTACCATCTTATCTCCATCAGTATTTGCTTTTACAAAAAGAAAGACACACACTCCCAGATTAGATGTTGTGTTTGTCAGTTATAACCATTAACACTAACTATACTAATTCCTTATGTTTTTTTCAAACTATATTTATAATCAGGTAGCTCTGCCTGAGGTTGTGAAAGGTTTGATATCTCCTGGGACCAGTTGTTAAAAAGTAATCAGATGGAGTTTCAGTAATGAGACTGGATCAAATGGAGTATGAAAACAGATAAGATTACATAGTCCAGTATTGGCTTTAACCAGGATCAAACTCTCAGTATGTGTCGCTCAAAACTTTTTAGTAGGATTAGGATAACTGTGATTATGTGTTATTCTGATCACATTCTGATTCCTATTACTTTAAGCTCTCAGTAAACACAGTACAAATCATACTAAACTCCATCAGACCCACGCTGAGATCAGACAAAGTGTACCTTCTCATCAGTGCACTTTTTAATGAGCGCTTCTCGGGCCTGAAGCTTGCCCTCCAGGACGCTGTAATCTCCATCCTTCTGATCGATCTGCTTTCTATGCGTGTCCACCTGCACCATCAGCTCCGAGTTCCGCTTCTCCAGCCGGGTCCGCGCGGCGTCCGTGCGCTTCACCTGCGTCTGCACCTCCGCCAGCTCATCCAGCAAGCGGCCGTGCTTGTTGGACACTGTCCAGTAGTTGAAAGACAGTATGGCGATGATCACCATCAAGAAGATCAGAATGAAGGACGGGAGGCGGCCTCCCCGTCGGTTTGCACCAAACCCGACCATTTCGACAAAAAAACAAAAAAATAAAGTACGTTACTTCAGGTCGTTACCTACTGAGCTCAATGAGAGTATGCTCTCCGTGTAATACACATCCGTCTACGTGACATGCCGTGTGTATGCGGCAACCGGTCGGGAAATCAAACGCCACACAGACAGTCATGAATGTTAAAAAAGGCTTTTCACATTTCTACCCAGCGGTGCTCTCCTTCCTCGCTCCGTGCACTCGGCATCTTCTCTGCAATCCGTCCAATGTTAGTGGGTGAAATACGCCCGCAGGGACGTGGCCTAGCTCAGCTGGCAACGTTAAACACGGCAGACGAGACGAGACGTGGACAGCTACACGGCGCCGTGGCACTGAGGGAGTGCTACTGAGTCACAAAGCTCGCTGCTGTACAATGTTACCATTCAGTTTTCCGTGTAAAACCCAGCTGGGGCACACGCACTGACACGCAGGGCTCCTCTGATAATAAAATCACGTCAAACAAGGACCAGTGATGATCTCGGAGTCTGACCTGCCGTTAGTGGTAGCTGCTGTCCACGTCCAGCTAACCTCTCCACACTAGCTTAGCAGCCGTGGATGCTGCTCTGGGAGGACAGTGGGGTTTCTTCTCGTGGAACGTAGAAGTACTCCTTGTAATACAACTACCCAGAGACAAACAGATACCGTGGACACAGGCTTTGTATCGCACTCTCCATACACTGCCTACCAAACATATCTGCCCTGTGTGAAGCTAGCTGCTAACAGCGCGCGCCATGTCCGCTCTCTGCTACTGAACATGCGCAAGTACTTTTCAAAATAAAAGCCCGCATTTGGCATTTGGATGGACAAAGAACGTGTGGCAGTGGCTTCCTGTCGAAATTGCTTCTAGCTTGTCCTGTAGATTAATCACTAAGATCGCCAGTGATGGTCGACCACACCATCAACGCAGTTAAAACGTGTCAACTCATACCGTGAGTATTACACGAAGACTGGAAGCACGTGGTTCACTAGAATAATGCTTTGTATTTGAAATAAGGGCCACACTTTCAATATTTTGCCTATTTAGAGAGGTGAAAATGAAATGTTTCCTATTCTGTAAAAAAAAAAAAAAAAAAAAGGGAAAAAGCAACTTGTGGGACCCATAAGATAGATTAAAACCAATAAATGAAATAATTGCCACTCATTTCAAGAGTTTTTCTGTTGTTTTGGGCACCTGGGGTTGAGGTGATAAAATGGTGTGCAACACATAAATCATCCAAATACTTTTACAGAAATAATAACACAAACCACAAAATACAAACTCATATTTAATTGGAACACTGATAAGAATCTTAACACAATGAGGTAAGTTAAATAATCCACATCCGTGATGTTCTTGAACCACAAAATATTCACCACCCTATCAGTAACAATTCTACAAAGTCTGCAAACAATGGCCAGTAATGCCCTGTCAGGTCAGTTCACAGTTTATTACAAACATATTTTTTTTTCTCTGTTTCTTATGAGGACAACAGGAATACTGATAACACAATCTCCTTTGTCTTGCAGTCGCAGATCTAAACTTACCAGCTGTGTATTTGTTTCTTTAAGAGATGAAACTCAGTAGAAAAGATCCCCTGAGGGAGAAACATTCTTTTGTTTTTCTGATGAGAAAGAAGCCACTACAGACACTGGCAGGCTCAGTCTGAGTTTGCTACCATTTCTGCTGATGACTTGGCACGGTCTCACAGGGCACTAGGAAAAAAAAGTATGACAGCATTTCAACTGCTTTGTACTGCAGCCACAATGTGCTCAAAACAATCTCATAATGTCTGTAGGGTTATTAATTACTCTACAGACATCACCTGCACATGTCCGCATGTCTGCAACACTTAGCACCCTGCAATGCTCTCAGAGATTCGACCCGAGTCCTTGTTGGAAGAGTGGTCAGAGAATAGTTTCTCTGCACTCAAGGCTTTGTTCAGAAGATGGGGAGCCCAGTGGTTTGGAGGAGGCGCTGGTTGTTTGTGGGAGATGTTTTGGACGGCGCATGGAAGGGGACGGGGAAGAACTCAAAGCACCGCAGCTCTGGAGGTGAAGATCCTCATGGCCACGTTTCCTGGGACTGCCTATGATGCGCTGGGTCATCACCTGGCAGCACAAAATCACCAAGAATCAAGAGACACATATTCCCACTTAGCAGACTCAAGTTAATGTGAGTGTTGCTTTTTACAGTTTGTGTAACTGCCACACTTTACTGTGGTATAATTAGAAATAACTGAAATTTCATTCGCAATCAAATCCCATTACAGAGAAATGGAGATAAAAATTAAATATTGTTTATTATTTGATGCTTTCATTTCCAATTACTGAAAAGCTGCTATATTGATTTATGTTTGAAAATAGAGAAATCTACAAGTACACACTACTCTAATTATTACCCCAATTTACTAAACAAAAGATCCAATTTTGATGGATAACAGATGTTTTATCATTTGCATGTATATTAACATACTAATGTAGGCATGCCACTTACGTCAAAGCACCCCACAACTAAATCCTAAAGCAACAAAGAATTGTTTCTCTTCGGTGTTTTAGAATAAACTGACTTATTGTCTGGTACAACCCTCAAGATGAACTTTGCATTATTGCCTCACTGGTAGTTAACATCCAAACCTGGCAAACACCTGCAATTTTCCCATCTGTTCTTGTTTCCTTGTGTGTAAAGATCACTACAGTCTCATGAGACTTCTAACATAATTTAGTCAAGTTTGATTGCTGGTCACTAATAACCCTCAAAACCATAAGGTAGCCTATAGAGTTTTTAAAATTGACAGCCAAATAAATGGACTTTTATTCAATGTCTCTTCGAGTTACCTGATCTATGACATTGGCGCTAAAGATGGCCTCTTCCATGTGTTTCTCATCCGACTTAATGACACACTTGATGTTGTTGACAACCTGCTGGACTTCAGGAGGTAGACTGCAGCTCGAGTGCTCCAGGAACTTGGCCACTAATATTTTGGTATCTTTGTACATCTTAAGGTCAGCCAGGGAGTGTGGGCGTTCATGGGAGGAGTGTGTGTGGAGAGGTCGAGGCTTAAGGTGGATGTCAAATTTCTTGCCCTCCTTCTGCTGCTTCCTGACACATATATGACCAGGTCTTGCTCCAACTACCTCTGTTGAAATGTCTCTTGGCTCTGAAGATAGAATGGAAAATATTTGTTAAAATACATTAAAGCATATGCAGTTCATAAACTGAAGGCTGACACCAACTGAATTCAAGACTGTAACAGTTCAGGTAAATTTAGATAAAAATTCTTTCCCCATATGAAAGTACAGTTGTGGTCAAAAGTTTACATACATTGTAAAAGGCACGCATATTGTGGCAGTCCTGAATTTCCAATGGTTTTTATATCTGTTATTTTCTTCATGATTGATACATGTGCCTTTCTCACAAAAATAAGTCATGCATTCTGTTTGTTTTTTGGTTGGTTTTTTTTGCAGTTTCAGAATAGGTCTTTTGGAAATATGACAAAATCTGCTTTTGGTAGTCATCCACGAGCTACTATCGAACTTCTGGTTGGACCTTTGACTACTTCTGTTGACAGACTTCGTACAATTCAGCTAAATTTGTTGGCTTTTTGACACAGACTTGTTTCTTTCTGCATGGTACAATAGGGTTTGAATCTTGACTGGGAATGCCAGTCTAAAACCCTGTTTCTAGCCTGATATGGTTATCCCTTCACCACTTTTGATGTGTGTTTGGGATCCCTGTCTTGTTGGAACACCCGGCTGCATCTGAGACCCAACCTTTGGGATGATGACTTCAGGTTTCCCTGAAGAATCTGAGATAATCTTCCTTCTTAATTTTTCCATTTCTTTTCTGCATAGCACCAGTTCCAGTAGCAGCAAACACCCCAGAGCATAATACTAGCAACTCCTTGCATAAAAGTAGGTATGGTGTTCTTGGTGTTAAAGTCCTCACATTTTATCTTCCAGATATGTTTTTGAACATTGCGGCCAAATAGCTCAGTTTTAGTTTCAGTTGACTACAGAACTTTCTTCCAAAGGCCTTAAATTATTGTCCATCTGATCAGCAGTAAGCTTCAGTTGAGACTTAAGGAGGTGCTTCTGGAGCAAGAACCTCCTTCTTGCCCGGCCGCTCAGCCCATGGAGATGTAAAACACCATGCCATGGTATAGATGCTCTCCACATGTGTATGTAAACAACTGTACTGTATGTATAATCAAATAACAGTTATGCTGTTCTGCAAAAAGCAGATTCCTCCTAAAAGCTAGAAAAAGTTCATAGGCTAAGAAAAGCATACCTGGTTTAAAAATGAATGAGCTCATGATTTTGCAAGATCCAACCGTTTGTCCTTCAGAATACATTTTTTAAAACTGGATGTCAATGGTGTAAAGCAGCTCTTGTGCAATTTCCGTACCATCACATGAATTCATAATTTGTATGTTCATACCTTGTTCTGGTGATGTATGAGCTGAATCTTCAGAGGCAGCAGGATTATTTCCAGAAGCTGAGCCACAATTTTCTCCTGCAGAGGGAGACAAAAAGTTAAGTATAAAACAACAAAGTAGGTTCTCGTTAAGACTGATCAGTGATCCATTTCTGACAATAAAACAATGCTACAGGGATACCACAAATCTTTAATTTCATAACCACTACTATCCATACTAATTTCTTTATTAACTGATTATTTTTTAGGTATACAAATTCAGTCTCCAAGGGGATGCAATCAAATGTGGCAGTAAACAGTCTAACATTCAGTAATTCTAATTCACTGTGTCATAAAATAAAGATAAACCTAAAATTATCACATTGGATAATCTAGAACCAATAACTGGCTGATCACTGTAGTGATTTAGATAGAAAACATTTGTTGCACGTACTTCCTGTCGTGGTGGTGCAGGAGATAGGATCACTGGTGGAACGGACGATGCGCGCCAGTTTGCGGTACCTTCTGGCTGCTCGGAGCCCCCGAGGCCTCTCTGAGGGTGAGTGGCCACTCAGGGCTGAGGTAGAGGGGGGCTGTGATGTGGAGGAGGGTGACCAAACGCTGAAACACAGCCTGGGGCCACGTGGCCTGGTAGGAGGGGACGGGGAAGGAGATGGAGCCAAAGGGCTAATAGCTGAAGTCCCACCAGATGAAGCCACAGAGGTGGGGGAGCAAGGCTGCGGTGGTGGGGGGATAGTGACAGGGAGCGTGAGCTTCCGGCTCATGATACGTGCTTTAATGAGGGAGTGTGTTGCTGCTTTAGGTGGCTCCTCAGGTAAATGTTTGGCTGAGGCCAGCTCATCAGATATGTGCATTGCAGCCCTGAGTTCCTCACATGGATGTGTGTTCTCTGTTGAATCCTCCTGGTCCAGATTGCTAAAGTTTTCTGAGGACCAGTCCGGTGAGCGTTCCAGTGACTCCTGGGTGTGTGAGGACTCACTGTACCCGGTATCACTAGGTCGAGGATCAGTATTAGCCAAGCCACGGTGGCAACGTGAGGGGTCACGTGTACAAAGTTCCAGGCTGGTGCAGCTTCCATCAGTGGGGGCAGTGTGGAGTGTGCCATAGGGAGAGGAGTCAGAGCCCTGGACCTCCAGGGAGCACAAGTCCTCTGAGGAGCAAGTGTGGTCCTGGTCAGCCACCTCTGACACCATTAATGATGCACTGTCTACTGAGGCTGAAAATAAGGAAAAAAGGTATCATTAGCATGGTTACTGTTAAAGAAAGACAACAATTCTCTGCTATGTTTACTGCAACTGTCTTGACCCTGAGTGCTGAGTCCTGCAGTCGTGTTTCTCTCACAGAGACTGGACTCAGTGGCCTGTTGCTCGTTACTGGTGGTGACCTGCAAAGGAGAAATTATTAGCAGAGAAGAACAACAGAATAGCATTGTCAAGTAAACATTACTTCTATGTATGTGGTCATGTAGCTTATTGCATAACAGCAGTGGTGCACCTAACCTTTAATTCTACAGATTGGTCTGTAGAGGGCTCTGTAAGTCTACAACACACTGCCTGTAATTTCTCACTTTACTGGGCATGGGTAGCAGTGCAGAAAATTATTGTAACGTGTAAAGTTGAATCAGAAACTTTCTTTAAAATCGATAATGCCCCTTTTAAAGTAGAGTATATCACAACTATAGTTTCATCTAAATTTGTTGGCGAAATCAAGGTCCTTCTTCTGCCCTCTGGCTGTTCTCTCACACAATCAATTGTTGCCTGGCTGCATTAGTTGTTGTTTTTCTTTTTACAGAAACCTGCTTCTAATCTATTTCAGGTGAGAAAGCCATGTGTGGATTCCCATTTGAAGGACACTGTTTAAAATAGAAGAGAACTATAGATTTAACAAGTGTAATGGGCTAGTGGAGAATTGAGTTGAAGATAAAGGGGTTTGCTTGCACATTAGACAGTTATTTTTAGCTGTGAAGAATGAGATGCAGCAAAGTATCAGCCTGAAAAAGGCTCTGATCAGTTTAACATGACAGTCAAGGCCCTTTATACTCAGCTTAAATTTGCATGTAATCTTTGTGTGGCAGCCTTGACAGGAAACATCCCAAAATGAGAGACAGGAGATGTGAAAACCTTACTCTTTTATCACATTAGATAAAAAACTGACCTGTGATCTGTAAAAACATATTATTCACACATCCAACTTTCAAGGACCTTGTGATTAACCTTTAAATTTGCACATCTTTGAAAGATATATCATTAAAATTTACATCATTTCAATTTTTAACTAAAAGATTTTTTGTTTTAAAGCAGTGCTCTTCTGATTATCCACTTATACATTAATAAAAAGTAAAAAGACTGTGTAGAATAATGAGATAATAATAAGATCTTAGAAAACCTGGTGAACTGAAAACCTAAAGATGCTATGTTACCAATGCTTGGACAGCCTTACAGATTGTTGCTTTAAGGACAGAGTGTGTTGTTTGTCCTCACCTGGCTGGCAGGGGTTTGACCCACCACAGACTCATATGGAGGGGGTAGGTCAGTTGGATACAGGGTCCCTGGGCTGTTGATAGGCACCCCATAGATGGCACTGAAGGGAGAATGGGGGAAGTCCAGATGCAGGCCTCTGCCAGAGATATTGAAAACAAAGATTTCATTTAGAAACAACAACAAACAAGGAAAAAAAAAAACAACCTAAAAATGCAAATCATGTCTTAAATAACTGGAATATAAAGAGTGGAGAATGTACTGAGCCAGTGAAACATCAATGAATGGTTAAGAAACTGGTATAGCCAGTGTGGATATTGGAGTCAAATATACAGTCTTTTTTATTTTAAACATTAAGAAAGAAAGGATGAAAGACATCCTCTTGTCTCCAACACTGCAGTACAGACAATATCTATTGGGGTATTATTCAATGTGCACCACCACTTTCTCATGTGGTGCCAATTAAGAATAAGCAGCCATGCATGCTGTCATATCTTTTAATTACAACCCTATACGGCTCTAAAGTGGTAGAGCATGAAATACAACCTGAGAGTTTCCACCAATCATCTGAGGCATGATGATGTCATGACACATCCCTGGCCCTGAGCGGGGATGCCATAAATGCTTCCTCTGTCTTGTACATATTTATGGCATAATTGACAAACAAATGTGGCTTCCTGCCAAGTGGCTACAACAGTGGCACACTCTCACAGCTAAGAGTGAAAAAATGGAGGGAGGCGGCGATGAGGGAGGGGGTCGACCAATCTTCCACAGAAGAATCACAGATGTCACAGCTGCTTAACGGAGGGAAATGCTCTGAGCTGACCGTGGAGGATCATGTGATGGTCATAGTGAGACAGTAAACAGACACTTGCCGTTGCTGCTTAATGTGATGGTTTTGTCCTTGGATGCAAATTTTTTCTTTTTATTCACCATCTCATAGGAAACTCTGAGGCAGCTTACAGCACTCTACATTTAAAGTGTCTGTAACTTCTTCAACGTTTGAGAATTTCCTATGAAAATACATCAGATTTGATCATTTAAGGATCTCCAAAACTAAATATTCTCTTTCTTTTGCCTCCAAAAACATCCCTGCAGTGCCTGCTCCATGCTCCTAATCCTCCACCACTATTTGTAACAACTATCATAACCATAGCAACTGTGTTCTATAAATTAACAGCCCTTTGATGTCACGTACAGTATGAACCTCCAGGATCTGATTTATCTCTAGTAGAAGGGCAGGAAGGATGTAACACAGTACACTTCTAAGCATCTGCAAATAGAAAACAATTGAATGATGATTGAAGTGCATTTATATAGTGGTTTTTTTTTTCACCTTAACTTTGGTCTCAAAAGCACTTTAGACTTTTATTCCCCCTGTTATTCACTCATTCACACAAACAGCAGAGTTGCCATGCTCAGCAAAACATTTTGAGATACATCAATACTACCAGAGGATCTCAACAGGACTTAATGACATTTTCAATAAAATTCAATTAGTAGCTTAGACTCACCGCAACTAACTACTAATAGTTTCTATTTCACTTAATATCACTGTTAGAATTTTCTGGCTTGCATGTAACTGATGGCTTTGACAGCTGCTGTGCACTTCAAAAATGTAACATAGTTATCAGTGTATTTTAGACTAAAAGCCATCTTACTAAAGTGTGTTCTGACTAATAACGTAGTCTATTGTGTAAAATTACATTTGTTACCACTGGGCTGTAGCAAATAGCTTATTAGAATTTTTATGATGTAATTACTGACAGTATCCACATATCCCCAGGAGATACACTGGTACCAGAGTTGAAGAGCTGATGCTGATCAGTAGTATTGTGCTTCTCACCTCTGTCCGTCCATTGAGGGGGTGCAGGTGTACTCTGGGGGGTAGTATGGTGGTGGGGGAATGGGAGGAATGAACTCATCAAAGTCCAGTGTTTGGTGGAGGATGGTTCCATGGGGGGTCATACAGTCAGCATTCAGGGCCCGAGCTCTGTGCGGCATAAACTGAAACGCATAATAAAAGAAATATTATCAGCCCTTTATTACACATGGTGAGTCCTTAGCTCTTAATCCATTATTTTAAACCACAATTTACCCACAGTCAAATGAATAAGAAAACACACAATTTTCACAGCACCTCCCTGCTGTTATTATAAGCAGTTACGTGTATGTTGATCTGTGTTGGTGGTCACTAAACTAAACAGGGTTCACTGCAGCAACTAGAAGTCAAGTGCTTTGCTCAAGGGCACCTCAGCAGCAGCTCTTTATAAAAGTGCTGCACATTCAGTCTCCTCACTGAGCCTTTTGTAAGTGGGACAACTTTCCATTCACAGCCAACCTGCTTTTCTAATCTCCAGGCTGCCAAATTTACTGAGCAAAACAAAAGGTTAACATCTTTTGTAGTAAATGGGAAATGAGGCCACATTTGGAAACTTGATAAGACTGTTGGAGATAAAACACAGGGCTTTTGTTTTTTTGTTTTTTTACCTAGCTGTGAATCAATAGTTTGATGCCACCATGTTCTGCTTCATTCATTTACTGTAATTTCCTACTTTTATGTAGTTATCTGGGATCTGCATTTTACATATAATGGCATTTATACATTAACTAAGAATAGGGTTGGAAAGCTGCAAATTCATTTATAGTTAAAAGTATCAACAAAAGTTCATAAATTAACTACCAGCGAAATATATTAGTATCTACAAGTCTCCACAGTAAGGATGCTCTAATGGTCTGTCTCCATCTTTGAGGACTGAAGTTGGGCTCTGAAGCAGGGTTCACTCTGATTTAAGGCCTTATGTCCAGATAAGAATATTTTTTTACTTTAACTCACATTTTTAAAGGCTGTGAAATTCAAACAACTTCTGATGAATCCATATTTGCCCTCTTATCATTGTATGTATCTTGGTAATTGAGAACAGATATGAGATACTTCAATAGTCAGTTTTATTTCTATAGACTTTTCCCATAGCTTAAAAAACGTATTATTTAGCTACCAGGCTATAAATAAGTATCTTAATCAAGATTGTACATAGCTGTAAAATATTACCAGTTATACAGAACTCAAATTTCCTGAATTTGCAGTAATTTGCCAAGTTAGATTTAAAAATGTACTTCTATTAACCACTACTCTACAGATAAGATTGTTGCTGATTTTTTATGTTTTCGGGCTGTTGCCAAACAGGAGTTAGTATTCAGCCAAGAGCACCAGTTTTAAAATTCAGACTCCTCTAAGCACGCATAAAATTTAGAGCTGAGTTCATGAAACATGTAGAAGCATCAGACATTAATGAAAAAAATCATATTTGTTCCACAGACTGTAAATAGAAATGAGCGACCTATGTGACGTCACCCCCTGCTTTGTGGACTCTGTGGACTTTGTGGACGTTTTGAAGCTAAGAGATCGGCATTTGGACGTCACCATGTTGGTTGTGTGGATCCAGGAAATTACCATATTTGTATATGACTGAAGGAGTGAGGAGGCAGGTCTAACCCTTGAACCTGAGATCACTGGAGTTCAGCGCTGCATTGGAGAACAGACTTGTCGAACCAGCTAACCACATCCCTAAATATTCCTATTTTTGAAGTGTAATTTCTACTTAATTATTAAAAAATATTTAGATGGAACACCATATTACTGACAAGAAGAATTAAAGTTACCTAATGACATCAGAATGACTTGTGACTGTCGGATGTATTGCACATTTTTCCACTTCTGCATTGGCTTCATTTTTGTGCCCCACTTGCTTCGTCTATTTCTACACTCTGTGGTGTGTTTTGATGAACTTGTATATACTGAGATGAATGACTCAATCATTATGCTCTAGTATCACAGATAAAACAGATAACATTCTTTAGAGGCATGTGTTTGCCCTGATGACAGCTATCTGCAGACTAAAAAGAAACAAAAACAAAATGCATGGTGGTCACAGAAATAAACATAAATTCAGCTATTGTTGTTGTCTGCCCTTCCTTCACACTCACCATCTGCAGTATATCAGTTGAGACCATCTGCATACAGCACATTGCAGTGGCTAGAGCACACACAATGGTGGAGATGACGTTAAGGGCACATACACTGAAAAGCAGCTCCTATACAGAGGGAGAGAGAGGAGGAGACCATTAGAGTAGCAGGGAACAAAAGGGAAAAGAGCAGGAAACGTGTGACAAATAAGAGAAATTATAAGAATGTGTGAGGGAGGGTGAGGAGAGGAAATGGACATTAAATATGAGGATTAACAGCACAAGAAAAGAGGTGAATATGGAGCAAAAGGAGAAAACAGAAAAGACTGAAGGTGACACAAACAGCAGTGACACCATCGGGAAGGTAACCAAGTTTAAAAAGACACAGTGGGGTGGCACTGCAGTGAAATAACACTTCCATAGAAATCTGGTTCAGCAAGGCAGCTATGCAGTGCTAAAGAGAGTCAAATCTGTATCTAAAAATGTTATAACAGAAAGAGGTCTAGTATATTTTGCAAACTAATGCAACACCAGAGAAAACAACCTCATGCACATCCAAGGTTAAGCATGAACAGGGACACTTTCACCCTCACACTGGCAATGCAGTGAACAGCAAGGGGACAAACCCGTACTGAATCTTGAGTCAGCAAAATTAAATGTGCATGCTGGTGAAATACTAGACCAGCTCCCTGAATCAGAGGACAGACTTATGACTGCAGTCCCATTATGCTGCTGTTTGTGCTATTCTTCAAAGAAAAATAGAAAGAAAATCACATTTAAATGACTCAATTTTCAAAACCCATATCAGGTTTTGTAATTCCTAACAAATAAAACTCATATTAACTGCACTGTGTGAATTAATTTCCTGAAGAAGAGCACAGTAGACAGCAGGAATAACATCTGTCTGGAAATGGGTTTGGGAACAGCAACTGTCTGCGAATGCATTTGAAAGGACAGAGGATGAGAGCAGCTTGTATTGCTGGTCCAAAATGAGAAAAACTAAATATTATATTCATAAGTCTGTGTGTTCTGCAGTCCACTCAGATGCTGGAATATTATTGCAAAATAGGCTTATAGTCCTCTTCATAAAGTGACAGTGAATTCACTTACACAATCATTATCATAAGACTATTATCGGGGCAATTATTATCAAACAGTGTAAGGCTGTCAGAAGATGAGAGAGAGGGGGAGGAGAGCAGAGAGAAACATGGCTGAATGTGTGGCAGAGACTTTGACTTTGGATGTTTAAATTTAAAAATGGCACAACAACACCCACACAACTGTACAGAAACTTAACAATATCAGCATCCACACTGCTGCTATCACACCTAACAGGTACATTTAACAAGTGTCTGTGAATACAACAAAATCATTCCTAAAGATAAGACCAGAAGAGACAAGAAGGAAATCTCACAACACTCGTTTTGTTCCCCAGTCCCCACACAAAGTGTTTTCCAGCCTGTCGCACAGATTATTCACCAGAATCAGTAGACACATAATTATCAGTGACAGTACATACCCTGAGTTGTATTAAGCCTGCAGAGAGGACAGTCATCTCACCTGCTGAGATTTACTGAGTTGTTGTCAGTTGTCAGGGTGCGAGTGCATTAAAAGAGGTTCAAGCTGGGTGTTTATAGCAAGCAGCAACTTTTTACCAACCACACTGCTCTATACTTACTTTCATTCCTTTTGAAGCTTGTGATATAAAATGGATCAAGCTGGCATCTGAGATGTTGAAAATTGCCAGCCGTGCAACACGTTTTCAAACATGTTTGATACCCAGGAAGTAGTTGCCAACGATCAAGCCTGTGTGAGTTGTGTCAAGTTGTGTGGCGCTAATAATAAAATGTAACTAATGCATGATTTGTGTTGATGAACACCTGATATTTGGGGGAATTGTGCATCAGAGAAAAGTTGTTTCACTTCTTTAGTTTTGATGACCAGACAACTATTAATTAGGATTCTCATTAGTACATTTTTTGTATTTGTCAAACAAGATGATATTATGCTGTTTTAGTCTATCAGCACCATCTCTTTATGTTTCACAGAACACTGCAGTTTTGAAGTCTGGCGCATGTCTCGTATTGAGAGAGGCGATTGGGATGCATCAGCTTGCAATGATTGGTTTCCCAGGACTGAAGTGGGAAACAACCTCCATCCGTCAAAAGTACCTGTCAACAGTGTTTGTTTAGTTAGTCTCACTGATACAGACGTTCCCCAGGTTTATACCGACAATAACAACAACATACAAAAAACTGCTCCACATATTGTGACCTGATGCCTGTAGTGGCCACAGTTTTTACAGACTGGACGGAGTGTTTCATTTGTTTTTCACCTTACTGATACTGCACTGCTGTCTCATGAACCATCACCACACACAAACAATGCCTCAATTAGCCGATCCTCCCAGTAGAGTAGTAACAAAGGATGTACCCCGCTTTTCTTCTGAAAGCATGGAGTTTGTGTTTATAGTCTCACAGCCAGCCACATTACTATCTTCCTTTTTGGCATCCCCAAGCTCACTGCGGGATCTGACACAAAAGCCAGAACTTCCCTCAGGAAGTCCTTAGGCAGTTTGTGGGAGGTCATTTCAGTCTGGTGGCAAAGCCCTTCAGAGGTTTTCTGACCTCTAATGGCAGGAAGTAGCAGATGTAGTATCTCTGGGATGCCACTTCTGATTAACTACTAAACGCACAGGAAGGAAAGGCTTTTCTCATACCTGGATTCTTGGTCTTCACACAGCACACAAGCTCATCTCAGACCAACAGATTAAATATGGAAGATGCAACTTTTGTCACAGCCTTTATCAGGAAAGTGATCTATTAGAAATCCACACCTGATTCGTCTTCCTCAATCACTGGTTGTTTACTTGTGAAAGCTGTTGCTGTAATTTTTACTCGTTGGCACAATGATGATTTAGACTTTTTTTCCATCACCAGATGAATTGCAGAGTAAGTAAAATAAGTAAAAAACCTGCAACTGTTGCCAGCGCTTGTATTTCTGCTAAATGCCAACAGTCTAGTACAGTCGGGTGGATTAAAAATCATTTTCGTTTTGCCAAGAAGTCATTAACATGAATTTAGATATCAATATAACATAAATGTCTGGCTTTTCAGCACTACTGTACAGTGCAGAGGACAGTATAAATACACAGTCTGTCTTACAGTCCATCAAGTGCAACCGTAAATATAAATTTCATTGTGTTTGCATTGGTGTGCGTACGTTTTAAATCACTGACTGTGGCATTACAGCTCTTAGACTTTCTGAGTCATTGCAAAATATTTTCACCCTGAAAAGGCAGTCGCCACAAAAACAAACAACAAAAAGTGCCAAGAAAGACATGCTGATGACATACACAACCTGTCCTGTTGAAAACTACAGAGACTACAAATGATAGTCCTGTGTGTGTTGTGCGTCTGCATAAGAAGAAATACACACTGCAAAAAAGCAGGTCCTACATAAACACTTGATTTTTCAGGAGAAAATTACATGAAACTATCAAAATGATCTGTCCATGCAGCAAGTTAATTTCACTTGACTAGAAATCTTGAAATAAGATTGTAAAATCTAGAAGTAAATAGGCCTGGATAGATAAATGCGGTGCAGTTAGTGTTCCTGACCCTCAACACAAAAAACACAAACAAACAAAAAAAAATATGTGTTGCAGTTTAGAAACATATCATGAAGAGTTGTTTATTTTTCTGCTCTTTGCCTTGGCAGAGAAGCTGACAAAAGACATTTTAACATCGTTCACTGTGATTCTGAGGCATTATCTGCTCAGAATATATATATATATATAATAGATATAAGAGTATATCTATTATAGCTATATATATATATATATATGTATAGTGTATAGAATATATAATATATAGTATATATCTGAGGACACTGGCCTCGCTTTGCTATGGACAGATTGTGTCATTCTTTCCATTCTACCTATGGACGGAGGAAAATAAAGCAGAAACTGCAACAAATTCAAAATCAATTGACAAAACTGCTGCTGATTTTGCACAACTAGATCAAACTGTGCCAGACACGCCACAGAAAACTACAGGCAACAGCCAACTAATGGCAAGGCAAGAGGTTTGTCCACTGTGTATCCCTGCAGGGAGCGATGAGATGTAATGTGCTGCCTTTGTGTATTCACACAATAAATACATTTCATGTGAATGGGCTGACTGGAATACGTTTACTGTCGATCATTCGTGTATCTTGAGCTTTGACTGTAGAGACTTGTTCTTGAGACAAAGCTGAGATTATTGTACACAGCATTGCACACAAATTGAAGACAAGAAATATTCATGGCTTCATCTGGGCTCTTTTTTTTTTGTTGGGGTAATGCATCTGCTAAATAGATGTAAGAGGGTGCATTTCTTTGATTTCCCTCGTGACCACAGTGTACATAATGACTTAATAAATCCTGCCAGGCAAAGGCATATAATAACACTTCCACACAAACTGTTTAATACAACTGCTCACCACATATTTAACCTCTGGAAAATACCTTGCCCCAGGTCAACCAGGTTAGTGAGTTACAGAGCAAGGTTACACCTCCGCCCCTTTACAGGAAATCACAAATTACCTCAATACACCCTTTCACTGATGATTTATTGCCCTGGGCACTCCAGTGAAAAGAAAATGGGATGGAAATTAGATGTGTGAATGTGTATGTGTGAAAAGACTGAATGACACATATATAACAGCAAGGTGGAGTACTTCATTTACAAGAAAAAGTTTTAAACAGTGAACTTGTGAATTTAGAAAACTTTAAAATGAAGTACTCTCCATATGCTGTGTATTTTACTGATAGAGGAAGTATGGCAGATGCATCATGAGTTCATTAGAATCAGTGACAGTCTAACAGCAGTCTGAAATGGCCAAGGACTCCAGGGACTCTGGTGTGACAGCTTCCTCTTAGACATAACTCAATATATCTGACTACTTTGGCACTTAATAAAGGTTTATAGCACTAATTCCCCATCTCTTTTAATGAGTTATGACCACAGTGACAAATGTACTTGATCTTTCCTCTTTTCATAGGCATACCTCATCCGAAGAAGTCTTTTATTTGGTTATCAATGTTTTATAATTAATCAGGGACATAAAATGAATGGATATGGTTGTCGTTATCCAATAATTGCACAAACTGTACATCATTCCTGCATACACTTGGAGCGGAGCACTTACAAACTACAGCCAGCCCAGACCAGATACACACTGCATACTAAGAGGTCAGTCTCTTGATGAAAGATAAATTCTGTTGCCACTCAGTTACTGTGAGGCTGAAGTCGTATATTGTGTGGAATAGTTCTCACAGGGGTATGTTACAGCATGAGAGAATAAACCTGCAGAGATAAGTTTAGAGGACTGCCTGAACTTTTAGTTATTGATGTTAATATGATTAGAGGCTATTCTGATTATTCTGTGAGACTTGGATGAAAATCCTCTGAGAAGGTCTGAACCAAACTTAACAGCATTGAAATTGTTCCCAAAGTCAGAAGTTGTGAATTATGGAGGTCATGGGATCATAGATGCATGTACAAAATTTAATGGTAATCCTTTGCTTGGATTTTGAGATACGGTATTTTTGACCAAAGGAGGGGTGTGATTTACAGATTGGCCCTAGACAAGCTGTAGTATGGCTAAAGAAACAAGGAAGTCAAATCTGAAAAGGTAACATTTGGAAATGAAAATCAATTCAGACACACTGCAAATCCATTTTCTTAATACACTTCAATCTGATATCAACTCTGGATTGTAAAAAATCTAATATCAAGTAAATATATTAAAGTCAGTCAGTCAGTCAGTCATCTTCTATACCTGCTTGTCCACACTTGGGTCGCAGGGGTCTGCTGGAGCCTATCCCAGCTATACTCAGCTATATATTAAAGTATAAAGTCAAATTTTTTTAGACAACGTAAGCTTCAGTGTTTGATTTTTAGATTGAGGTCTCAGTCTAGTTCTTCAGATAGATCTCAGTCTGGTTGGGTGATTATACATGATGACAGGTGATAGGCAGAAGAAAATATCTGTACTGTTTTCTATGAATTAAAAAAACATTCAGTGTATACAACGCACACTATGCTACTATTAGGAGGTTAACAGATAGAGGTCAACACAAATCCACTTCAGAATTTCATTTGCAAATACAATTTTAACCGTCATGCCCTGGATTTGAAAATTGATACAACTTACTTAGAGAACATGAGGATATTTTTTATGTGTGAAAATGCCAACCCTTTCACATTCACAGTATACAAACACATGCTGGCTCCTACCCACCTTGAGACGGAGGCGTATGGTGTTGCAGTCCCTCAGTGGATTCAGTTTAAGTGTCTCTCCCAGGTTGTTGCAGCTTGAACTCTGCTTCTGCAGCTCGCAGCAGACACACACTCCATCGCTGTCAAATTTGAGCTGGGGGGGAGGAGGGGAAAACACACATCCACACTCAAGCATGCACGCCACGTACACAATAACACACATACAGACACATGCGCGCACACACACACACACACACACACACATATGCACAGATCAGACCTGAGCTTGGTGTTCAGATGTAATCCACTCTGAAACGTGTGTATGATATATTTACTCCTGCCATGAACTATATTGTCACTTAGAGTATGTTGTCATAAAGTTAGACTTCAGACACATGAGATGTAAAATATAATATACTGTGACAGAGACAGGCTGCTGCATGTGTACAGCAAGACAAAGAACTGAGACAGGATGAGCTTCCCAGGGAGGGATCGAGGTAGAGCATACCTCAGCTATGTGTCCCAGATTGAGAGAAAGCAGGACATGAACCCAACAAGTATGGGTTAATTACATTGGGGAGAGGAGATGAGAAATGTTAATATTTCAGTCACGACTAGGGGAGGGTCTCTGGGGAACCACATGAAGCAGTAAAGTTGGTGTACTTGGCTGGTCCCACTTGCGTAAGGCGAAAAGCTGCTTATAATGTGGAAGTGGTGGGGTTAGTGGGTTGGGTGCTAGATGAATCACAAAGGGCTTCTTCACTCATGTAATAGATAGAAACCCCTGGAGCTGTGAGTTCAGGCTAAACAAATCAGCTAAGCATCTCATTATGAAAAGTTTAAAATGCAGAGGCTTGATGTTTTGATTACCTTGTGAAATGGGAGCCGATATGCTTCATTCAACTTTGTAAAAGTACTTCAAACTAATAGGCAGTTGTACCAGCTGTCATTCAAACACTTCAGAAGCTGCCTGCAGCAGCAGTATTGTTTGAATGTGGGGATAACTGCATATATTTTCAAGCACTGCCTTCAAAGGCGTTTGCAGTGCAGTACTATAGTGTACAAATGAAAAGTGATGGAAATAGAGTATGGAGTATGGAGTGGAAAAAATAATATGGGCAAGAACCAACTTTCTCATCACCATACAGCTGGACAATTGCTGCATCACGTGGATGTGGATGTCAGAGTTTCAGTTTCAGAAAGTTACAGATATTGTTGGAGACAGCCTCTCCCACGATTCTGACATCAGAGCGGTTTGGGGAGAGGGGATTTCCAACAAGAACTGACAAGCACTTCTGATGGAGTATACCGGCCAGTTTAATGTATCTGTATGTATGAAAGCACCATTAAAGTCAGAATATCTCAGAATCTGCTGCTTTGTTTTGTCCCACTCTTTTTAAAATAGAGTCCTGTGAATCTCCTGACTTTATCTGAGTGCAGATTGCTGGATCTATCTTTTTTCCTATCCCTGCTTTTGGCAAAGAGGGACGTGATAATCACGAGTCATTAGTCACCACCAGACAAATAGTTCAGTTGACTCATGTCTATTACTCACCAAAAAAACATCGAAAACAATCAAGTTTTCCAAGTGATGTTTCACATCTTTTAAAATGATCCACCTTTCTTATCACACATTACTGGCCTGTGACAAACCACGATGAGTGTTAGTGATGGTAGGTTACTAATATCATGAATTGTTCTTTTCACAGAAAGTTATGCTACTCAGAAATATTTATTTATTTATTTATTTTTGCAATTAAGAGATTTGATACAGTTGTTTTTTAATTGTTGAAGACATTTTGGTGCTTAACTGTGGAAGGTCATGTCAGGTGTATATGTCTTACAGAGAGGCATTTGATATCTGCGTGCTATAATTCGAGTTATTTTGAGTTTTACTGAAAATAATTGGTAAGATTTCAGGCCTATTGCATAAATCAGGTTTATTATTTGGTTTAAGATAATCTATGAAGTATGGACCTATATATCAGCATCATTTCTTTCAGGCTTTAAAAACTGACAGCCACATTTAATGACTTGTTGAGATGAAGACATCATTTTGTCCACACTTTTTAAGAGTGGAGTAGATGGGTTGTGAGAGTGCACGGTTGTGGTCCAGTTGGTCTCACCAGCTGACAGTCTTCCAGAGAGTTGACAAGCTGAGCGTTCTGGCAGGAGAGGATGGATCCCGCCAGGTTCAGCATCACACACACAGCAGACAGCAGCATGAAGAATGTGATCTGTGACAGAGGATTGAGAGAGAGAGGAATTGAGAAAACTACAGAATAATGTCAAAGTGTTGCTTCTAACACCACTTCCAACACTTACATCTCTCTGCTATTGTGTTAGTTGAGAAACCAGAGGCACACTGTAGTATTCCAATCAATCGTCACTTACAGTTATTTCAACAGAAGTGGAAATTAGCACTGATGTCAAGAGAAATCAATAACCTGTTCTTCCTCAGACCTCCAAAGTCTAGGGGTGAGACAAATCCTAATTACAGAAAAGCTTTTCACACAATGACATAACACACACAATTTATTGATGGATGGAAATTCTAAACCCACTGTGAACTTTTTCCATCTCCCTCCACATCAGAGCAGTTGTGAAGCAGCTAATCTCTTTCAGTCAGAGTAAAACACACACACATGCACTCATATCAAATATTTCTCTACACTCTAAGCCAATAGAGCCGGCATCCCCCTGATGTCCTTTTCCTCAGGGTAAAGACTTCTTTTTACTTCCTCGCTGGCAGCCCTGTGGATATCAATCCTGTTAGCAGAAATATACCCGCTATTGCTGGTACTTTACATGAGAGGTCAAGCATGACGGAAAGAGTTTAAAAAGTGACAAACAGACAACCAACCCTCTGTGTCCAGGAGATTGCAAACCAGACACCTGCAGTGTGCACCAGAACCGACTCAACAGCTCCAGGTTTTGGAGAAATCTAAGGACTGCAGCAGAGCTCCACAAGCTCAGAGTTCTTCTATTCAATATGAAAACTAAAATGATGGCCTATTTTCAAGAGTTTGCTTTTGCAAAGTGTTGGAACAGTGTTGGCGGAGGACTTAAAGGGCACTGACAGAAGGAGTTTGACGGATACAAAGGTTATTGAGAACACACATAAACAGATGCAGAGGAGAGAGGGACAAGGGGGTGGAGAAGGGAAGGAACTGGAGGTGGCATGTAATAAACAGATGGAGCGATAACTTTAAGTGCTTTTCAGCATGGCAGAAAATTGAAAGATTGAAAGGCTGATGGCGTGAGCTTGAGGAAAAACTCCTTGGATACAAAGAGAAAAGTCTGAAGAAGAGAAAATGAAAAAGCAGACAAAAGGAAAACAGAAATGAAACAACCAATAATACACGATGGTAGAAACACGCAGGAATCGTCACCATTTGGTTTTTAAACTCTGCATAACAAACGCCTGTAAAACTCCAACACTCTTTTTTGTTTGAAGATGACCAATTAGGCTAATTTCAAGCTTTTTATTTGTAAAATGGCCATTTATACATGTAACACGACTCCTGTTGCAGCATGGCCACTCCTATTAAGTAGGGGAAACTTAAATTTCGTTTTCTCTGGAAAATGACAATAAAGTAGCTATATCTGAATCTGAATCTAACCCTGAGATAAATCCCAGAGTTAGAGTTTGCTAACTTAAAATCACAAGGTTAAAGGCTTAGTAAAAATACTAGAAGCCTTGAGACTTAGGCTTAAAACCTGTGTCAACATTCATAAAGTTAAATAATTTAAGCTAAAATGTACAGAAAAGTTAAAACCATCAGTTATTAAAACAGTGCTCTGTCATTTTAAGACCAATATATTTATGTAGTTTGATTGAGAGGTACACCTCTCCATCTTGATCAATGTAACATGTGTTACCTGCCTGTTATTTGTCATTGTAGAGGGACATCAAGTTTCTTTACCTGTGATTATGTCAAAGGGGCGGGACTAATAACAAAGAGGGGAGACTAGCTGTTTGCGCGGGATGTGTGTCGCTCGCGCTCTGTTTCGGTGATGCTGTATGTACGATAGCATGGCCAGCATGGCATGTAGCCACTAGCTAGCTTCACAAGTCAGTGTGAATCAACTTAGTAAAAGAGTAAACGTAAGTTGTGCACAAAGAGTGTGTGCAGAGTCACGAACTGTGTTAAGGTGCTGTGCTTAAAGAAAGGACTGTAATCCCGAAGGATACTGCTGTAGCCTAGCCATTAGCATCGACGCTAATCAACGCGAGGGGAACGTGACATTGGCACAGAGCCATGGTCAGCGCGCCGAAGGTTTGGAATGGCGGCCATGCTCAGTGTTGCCTGTTTTTTTTCCTGAGGGTTATCCTGTTTTCGAGTTGAGGACGACGCATGTGTGGATCTACTTTTCTCAGCAACGGTAACGAGGGGAGAGGCGATTTCCCCGTGGCCATGTCAGAGTTTGGAGCGCTGTTTTTTTATTCTGTTCAGGAGGGAGACTTACGGAGACCTTTTTCCCGGCTGGTGAGTGTTATCGACGGCACTGTTTTTCCGGATGTCTGGAACAGAGCGCATGTCAGGCCTACAACGGGGTTTTTTTTGTTTTGCTGGTTGTTGTTGTTTCGTTTTGTGGGCCCACAAAACCTGATATCTCAGGAAGCACTATATACTGTCCCTCATTTCATCCTCTGTCTGAAAGGGGCTGTTTCAACTCCTCCCTCTCCCTTTTCTAGAGCTCGCTTTCTTCTGATTGGCTGTTGTCAGGAAGAGTGACAGGAGGCGGAACTCATATCTCCAAATGACTGTAAACAAGCAAAGAAAAGTAACTTCAGTGACCGCAAACTTTTCAAACCAGTGTGAATATGTTTAAGTCTCAATCTGATCTAATCTAATTTTTTTCCTTCAAATATTATTTCACTTCCCAAATTCACATCCAGATGAAGCTGCCAGATATTGAGCTAGGTTGTGGCTTGACCTCTTATGGTTTCTCAAAGAAGCGACTCTGAGAAACTTCTCATCAGGTCTTGAAAGTTGTAGCCTTGCACTTTTTCTCCTTCCCCTCTCATACTTATTCACATTTCTTTATAACAGCTTGAATACCACATCTTGAGTATTCAGTCTGTTTGCTGATTTCCGTTTGAGATTGCCAGTACCAAATTATAACTTTGTGCCTGTCAAAGTCTGTGATTCTTGGCATTTTGATTGGACGGTGCGACTGAAAGTTGGTATTATATATTATCAGGATTTGCACAATGTGGTCAACACAAAGAAACAACCAAATGTAGCTCAAACAATCAATAAGCTTTGAACATGTCTTGAATAAACATGGTGCAAGAGGATTAGAGCAGTCCCACCAAACACCAGGCATGATTGGATGGTTTTTTTTTTTTTGGGCTAAAGCTTGTCATCCCATCATAGCCTCAACATAGCCAAAAGATATTTGTTGAAAATTGCTGATGGTCTAAACACAGCCCAATTTCAGTGGATATTTTTGGTCTATATTAAAGCTATGATGGGCTGATTGGTGTTAGCCCAACGTAACAACATCCAAATACATCTGGTGTTTGATGGGAAGCATTCAGAAAATATTAAGCAAGATGTAACAAGCAAATCTGAGTGCTCCTTGATGATTCCTGTAAACACTGAGTGATACTCTGCATTTGTCATTGATATGTTCGACAATCACACCGTGACAGATACTGTAGCACCTTCATTAGTTCACTTGTGGGAGCGGGAGCATTTAACTTGAATGATGCCATGACAATAACCATCACAGCAAGGATATTGTAACACACAAACCAGTGACAGTAAAAGCTCCTTCCCTGACACACAGGCCATAAGTTGCACTTTAATGAAACCTCTCTGGGTTTGTCTTGTTGCCTGCTGAGCCCGTCCGATACAGTGCAGTCTCAAACAATTACTAGCTGCCGTTTTAACAGAGGAGAAAACACATTGTCTTTATCAAAGTTCCAGTGGCTGCTGTAGTGCACTGCCATAGTACCATGCTTCTTAAAAAGAATATTGAATTTTCAGTTATGTGCATTTGCATTATTGTTTTTTTGTGTTTTTTATCTGCCTCGAATCAATGCCTCATTATCAAAATCTACAGCTACAATAAAAGGCACCAAACCATGAACCAATAAAACCAGTGCAACCAACCTAAATAGTTCAGACTCACTGTGCTGCGGGTTCAGACAATCACATCAGCCAACTGGGTTATGGTACGAGAATGATAAAAAGTCCCACAATAAATCCTTTTGATGTGTCCTTTCCAGGCCTGTGTGACCAAAGTGTCACCTGTACGCCCCAAGGTTTTATCTCTGCTGAGCTGATTGTTATGCCTGGCTCCACACCAATACCTTCTCATTACCATGTAGGATCACATAGCACCATTTAGCAGCTAGTCATTAATTACTGCTGTGCTGCCCTCTGCATGCCAAAGAAGCGTACACACACACACACACACACACAAAGTCACGCACACGCCACTTGGTCACTGTAGCAGCCGAGGCAGATTTACGCTGCATGTCATCATCACATCGTTTAGCACTCACTGCGGAGGACAATACACCATAATACAATCACCATTCATCTCCATCACAGGCACATAGATTACAATATAAGACCCAAGGTTCAGGTGTGCCACTGTAATTCTCCATAACTGTCACTTTACCTCATCCTAATCTGCATCCGACTTCTTCTTCTAACTGCAGAGAAAAGTGAAGAGGTTCTGATAGACCATGGATGCAAAACAGACTGAGAGCAATGAGAGTTAGGCTAAAGTAGAGGATTAAAGTGTATTATTTAACCACTACCACTAATATTTTTATGATTGGGCCACGAGCATGTTTTAAGGAGTATTGGACACTGTTCAAAGATTATGCCACAATCACTCTTATGAAAGTTGCTCACTCTATGCATATGATAATGCATGAGAGTTGTGTAGCTGGTCCAGGACTTAGATATATTAACAATGAGGAGACACCAGGCAAGAGTAAACTGCAGGTGCGTGTGTAGTAGCTTCAACTCATAACACAATGCAATGAGTACATAGCACACAGAGGAGGAAGGATACAACAGCATGCAGACTTAAATGTTTGATACACAACAATAAGCAATAGAGGCATCATTTCTTTCTGTTGGTTGGGTCAGCTGACTGGTGATCACACACATTAACAGGATATATTAAAATTAATCAGATCACTCATCTGCACCATCACTATGTTACTGAACCAAATAGGTTGAATTGTGATAATAAAAGGTGTTATTCTGTATGTCTATTTCCAGTGGTTTTACATACAAAAAATGGAAGTTTTCTGAGCTGGTGTCATATGATTCACAACACAGATATGTTGTAGTGAACTGTTTTGATCAATGCATCAAAATTGTTTCACAGTTCACACTGTAAAAACAAATCTGCAACTTATTTTACAGATTTGTGTAAAAAAAATATTTGCCATCTTAAAGATCATTAATAAAATGACAAAATCAAAGTTAATTTACTAGTGTCATCAAACTAGTGCAATACCATGAAGTTGTGTGCTATGTGCTGGCCATGGACACAAATCCAGGTTAACAAGTACAAAGATGTCAAAATGTACATTTATCCTAATGATTTCACAGCACAAGACATGAAGGCTATCAACAAAGACAGAGAAGAAGAAGATGGCATGATAGTAAAGTAATGTGAACAATGTATTTTAAGGAAAGGAATTAAATTTAACATGTTTGTCAGTGATATTTGTTTGTGGACTTCACATGTGGGCTCCTTTAAGTTAATTTAGTAAAATATGCTTATTTGCTGTGTGGTGGAGAGTTAGAGAGCAGGATTGATAGCACTTTAAGTATCTGTTATGACCATCAGGTGAACTGTCAGCTTAACAATTTACACAAACTCTTTGATGACCCTCAATAAAACTGTCTAAACAAACACATCACAAGTCTTAAGCAAAAAAAAAAATTCACGCCTGTCATTCAAAGACGTCTCATTTTTTAAAGCTCTCTCCTTCTGTCTGTGTTGCCACACAACAACAAAAACCAAGCTCATTCATCACCTCTGTTTATTTGAAGAAGGATGATTTGAAAATAAGATAAGCATCGCAGTGAGGAAACGGCACTGATGCTGAAACGACCAACGCTGTAGACCTTCAGTGTTTCATTATAAGCCAACTGATAAAAAGATACTTGAGAGAAATAAGAACAGAGGAAATTGGGGGCTCATATATCATCTAATGACAATTTCAGTGGTATTTTAAGCAGAGATGAATGAATATTTTATAGCCTGAACCCATGTCACGCAGACATATGCTCTAATATACCAAGAGGTTATAGACAAACTTTTGGGTACACCTGAAAAAATATACATATACAGACATTACCATCAGCCCTTGCTCAATTTTTAATGCATTG
The DNA here is from genome assembly GCA_900323345.1 of Pseudochromis fuscus. Classification (NCBI taxonomy): domain Eukaryota; kingdom Metazoa; phylum Chordata; class Actinopteri; family Pseudochromidae; genus Pseudochromis; species Pseudochromis fuscus. The sequence goes on from OOFC01023048.1 coordinate 35,934, forward strand.
AAACTTTGTTTTTATAACCATTAAAACAGTCTGAACATGAAAACAATTTTGTATCCAGATAGTAGTTTTATCTGATTCTGATTTTTTTTTTTATACTCTTCCTTGCGGTTCACTTCAAGATGTGAGATTATTTTAGGAGAGCAGATGTAAAGGCCACTGCAAAAACTTCAATTTGTGGTTCTCAAACAGCTCCTGGTAGATTCTGAGGTCTGCTTGTGGTGGTTTTCTTTTCAGTTTCCTGACTCCATGATATTTGCTAATAGAAATAGCTGATGTTGACTGAACTTCTTTAGTTAATCTAGTTTTGTTTTGTGCCGCTGGCCACAAAGAGCCAAAGCATATTGAATATTAAGAATATTGATTGTTTTCTTCATCAAACACTACTCCAGATGTTGCTTTGCATTCTTCAGGTCCTGACTTTAGCGATGAGGTCACATGTTTTCTTCTGATGACCTCCATGTGGTCTCTATGCATCATTACTGCTCAGTTGAGTGGTGCACCACCACTTGTGTGTCAGCTAAACCTTCCTGCAGCACCTCTGCTGTAATGCAGAAGTTTTGTTTTGTCTATCTGTTAAGCGAATGTGTAGTTTTATCAACAAGTCTTCTTCTTCTTTCACATCTCATCCTCACATCCACACTTCTCCATAATTGTCAGACATTTGAAATTGAATCCCTTATATCTTTATATCTTCTCATAGCAGCCCTCTTTTTCTAGGTAGGCATCAGTCTACTTAACTTTCATACCTCCAGTCAGTTGATTAGACAAGCTCATTGGCGTTAGTCAAAGTTATGAACAGTCAAATAATTTACCAGCTCTGAGTTTGTCATTGCCTAACATTTATAATGAGAGTCTGACAATTTACAAGCTGAAAACACAATTACAGTTACATACAGTTTTAAAAAAGTAACACTGCATTAATGTTAATGTATGCAGCTGCATCGTTTCACTGGGAAATTTACGAAATAACGGCAATTAGAATTATTGCTGTAGCTGTTCAAGTTATTACATCTCATTTGGAGGCAACATATTAGGAGCAATCCTGACAGGGGGCATGTACCATAAACACAGCTTTTACTGTTCCAGTGATAATATAATTATGAATGACAGCACATAGTGTATGTGCAAACAAAGGGCTAAAGACATATATACAGAGTCTTAATTACAGGAAAAACAGTGCAATGTGTGATCAACACTGAACAACTCAGAGATGCATGAACCTAACCTTGTGCCCATCAAGCTTCATATTAGTTCTACAGATTATCTGCTTTTGCTTCAGTAAAGCAGATGATGAAATTCAAACTGATCAGCTCATCAAAGATGCATCAAAACTGCATGTGAATGTGTAACCATAGCATGTTTAGCAGTGTCGAGCATATCTGGTTCTCGCACAAGACTACATGTGTATTTTTAACATGCTTGACAATAGTGACAAATTTGTCTCTTAACATAATGTTAATGCTATAAAATGTGCATAATTTAATTAAAGCAGGATTAAAAGTTCTTTGATACGAACTTGTAAATCGTGATTGTTTTGTTAAGGTTAGTAATTTTTCATTAAAAGTGATTTTAATCCAAACTGTTTTGTATTGTTGCCTGTAAAAGAGTGAACATATCAATACGAGGTGAAAGCTTCACGTCAGCACTTTCAAGTGGTTTTTCTGAGCTTGTCTTTACACAATATTGGCTGTGGCTCAGCTGGTAGAGTGGGTCATCTACAAGCTGTGGGGTTGGTGGTTTGATTCCAGCTCTTACTGTCCACATGTCTACACGTCCTTGCGTCGTTGTCCGTGTGTGTGTAAATTCTGAGGCAACAAAACTTGTAAAGTGGTTTTTAGACCAAATATATGTACAAGGGGCTGTATAAGTACAATCCATTCACTACTTACCATATATAAATAAACATATGTCACTGTAAATAAAGCATGGTCTGTGTGTTCACCATAGACTGTATGGATGAAGCAACAGGGTCAGAAATGAAGCCAATGTGCAAAAAAGCGCTACACCACAGATGGCCACTAGAGGCAGGCTCCAAAAACTCTGGCTCCAATTGACTTTGATTCAAAAATCCACTTCACAAACCAACGGGTGACATGTTGTTAGCTTTGTCCATTTAATACAGTCGGTGTTATTCACTGAGGAACAGAAAGCCCAGGAATCTTTTTTACCAAATGATGTCAAACAGGTGCAGACGTTTGTGCCTGAACAACTGCCAGGGACAAATAAAATTAGCTCAGTATTCCTCCTTTAGGACCAAACATTCACAGCAGCCAGTAATGTTAATATGGTTTGACAATGAGATGTGGGCTCATACTGCAGAGTTTCCAGTGACTACACTATGAGACATAACAACATTTGAATGATCCTTTTTGAAAAGACATCATAACCTGCAGCTGTGGTTTAACTCATTGGAGGCCAAAATAACTAACGATTGGACAGTTTTGATCAGATGGGGAATTGCACAATAGGAGCATTTGAAACACTGTTAGCATCCTCTTACTGCAGAACAAATTAGTATTTAGTCTGCAGCAGCACTGCGTCACAGCATTATTTATTTTCAATTATCCCTGAGCCACAAGAGATGGAAGCAATGTTGTTTTGTTTTTGCTGCTGCTCAGCAGATCACAGACCCTCCGATTCTGTTTCCCTGACACTGTATATCAATCCTCAGGCCCCAGCAGAGAGCAGGAACATCTGTGCACATAAAGCACTTGAAAGACAAAAAGAGATCATTGCTGAATATTGATTAAGAGCAAGTAGCAGTAAATATATTAAATACACTGGAATTTCTAGATGTGGGAAATTGTTCCATGACTGTAAATTATGTAAAAATTTCACACTCACAGCCTCAAGCTATACTAATGGAAAAATACCCAATGTGTTTCTCCCAGTGTCATTCAACTGGCTTTTAAAATCACCACAGAGACTAACTCCAGGGCAGCCACAGCTGGTTCTCATTGGTTCCCACTGATAACTGAGGTAAGTGAGGGCCTCCAGTGAGAGTGCTGTGTATTTATGTACGTGTGTGTGTGTGTGTGTGTGTGTGTTTGAACCACATCACCAAGATTAGCTGTGATGGAAGTTGAGTGACCCTGAGTTCAGATCCGGTCCAAATAAACACTGGAGGTGTTGATACTGACGTTCAGCAGCAGAACCCGCGGGACACGTTAAATCAGATGCAATAACTTTACAGACCCGTAATCCTGCTGGGAAATAGCTCCATCGCAAGAGGACACATCACTTTAAACCTGCTGCCATGTACAGATATGTGTTTAGACACATATACAACTATAGAAGCCAACACTCTAAGCCGACAAAAACACAATGAGTCAATGAATCAGTGAGTGAGCAGGCAAACACACTCAAACACAGCACCAATTTGCATATTATCTGCTTTTGCTGTTAGCTGTTACAATACAGCAGAAAGATCACATTGGGGTTGAAATTACAACGCAGCATTCTTGCTAGCATACGCTGAAGGTTTTCCTAATAAACACGACAGTCGAGTTATGGAGGGCATGATGAAGTTGCACCAAGCAATTTAACAATAAGACAAATTCAGATGATGTTTTGATGTTGACCTTTGTCAGACATCAGCTGGTACTGCACAGATCACAGCATTAAATCTAACCATAGGCTTGTATTTGATGTTCCTTCTGGCAGTGTCTAATTGTTCTTCAAGAAACAACGCCAGATGTTTGTCCATTTTTCAAGTTGTTGACTGTAAGAGTAAATAAAACAACAAACAAAAAAAACCCCACCACCTTTCCTCTTGACTTTGTAAGGCTTTGATGTGTAGTTATGCTGACAGCATGTCAGGCTACATCTCCATGGGATGTGATGGATTAGTTCCTGTGGTTAGAGACATCATGTGGAAGTTACAGTCCGACAACTTTTGCTGGCAAATGAGACTTGAAGCATTGACAGGAGGGATACTAAACTCCATCCTCACATGTTGGAGTTTCTTTTTCAATTTAACCTTTTGACTTTTTAATAATGTGTAGTAGTCCTCTTCCTCCAAACATCCCCAGGAGCAGGAGGTAGATGGTAATCAGAGAGGCAGTGCCGTGGAGGTGTGGGCTGGGTATAAGGAGGTAGAGGAGTGCATCGCTGTGCCTGTGCTCACACTTATTGATTAAAGCAGACCATGAAAGACAATATCACCCTGAGGGTCAGTAGCTGATTAGCCTCCACTTCTCAACATTTTAATCAACCACTGACCTCTAAAGAGCTAAAACAAGGAGGCTCTGGCATCTCTGCTCCCCTCCCCGGGCTCTTAGTGGGGGGCTGCTGTAATGAGACAGGACTATAATGAACCTGGTCCCCACAGACACTCGCACTCATAGAAGTACAGCAGGAACTTTGTTCAGAATGACGCTCGCCTGTGGCGGTTCACTGAAAATCGATTATGTTCTATTACACACGCAAAAAACAGTACACAATGTGACCTGTGTAAACAAGCCATCAAATGTTGGTTTGAAAGGACAAACAAGAAAATATCTTCAGTTTATACATCTTTGACAAAGGTTAACAAGGCTACAGCAGACCCTCATAAACTCTGCTGAAACTTGGCTTTGAACCAGTGTGCAGTGTACCAAATAAAACTGGGGCTCCTGTGTTATGTCTAGTACGTCCAGAACAGACTCTCTCTGCTACTCAAGTCAAATAAAAGGTATAATTTTTCAGCAACCAACATCAAAATCATCAAAACAACAAATCACAAAAAGAATAGAAACACACCAAATTCCCAGAATTAAAACACATCTTACAGTTTTACTTTTTTACAGTTTTACTACATAAAATCTTGATTTTTTTTTTTAAATGGTGATATTTAATGTTAAAAGATATTTACAAATGTAAAAACAGTGAAAGTGATAAAAAAAATCAACAATAAATTCAACATTGTTGTTGTAAAAGATTTCACATAATTATACGAGCCATCTATCAATTAGCAAACAAACATATGTATATAGGACCAATACTTGATTTTAACTGTCAACATTCATTCATCTTCTATAGCCTCTCCCAGCTTGCAGGGGAGAGACGGGTACAACCTGGACAGGTGGCCAGTCTCTCGCAGGGCTAATGCACAGAGACAGACAGACAACCACACACTCACACTCACGGTCAATTTAGACTCAACACTTTACCAAACAAGCATGTGTTCGGACTGTAGGAGAAAACCAAAGTGTCTGGAGGAAACGCACAGAGAGAACATGCAAACTCCCCGGTGCTAACCACTGCACCGCCTCTAACTGTCAACAACCAGATGAACCTCACTGATCCTAGGTTTTTATCCAGCGCCATATCTTCACCATAACTGCAAAACTAGTTCTCATAAGCCCTTGGTGTTCTTAACGTTTAATGCTAAATAGAAAATGTTGACGTGCTAACACATTAAAGAGGACTTTTTATGATCATTTCCAGCTTTCAATTTATAGCCTTGGCCTCCTTTAGAGTAGTGTTACAGTTCAGTGCAGTTTCTCATTTCATCCTCTGTCTGAAACAGGCTGTTTTGACACCTCCCTCTCCTTTCTCTAGAGCCCACTTTCTTCTGATTGGTTAACATGAGGGAGGTTGACAGGAGGTGGAACCCGACTCTCCAACAGGCGACTGTAAACCATAGATTGTATATAGAGATGGGTGAAGCGACCAGGGTCAAAAATGAGGCCGAAGTGACAGTACAAAAACTGCAACACTCCTGACAGCCACTAGATGCTGGCTCCAAAAAACTGTCTTCAATTCAAAAATTTTAATTTTCAATCATGAAATACTCCAATATTTTTTTTCTACAAGTCAATTAGATGTCATTAGCTGAGTCATCTTTTATCAATGGTGGTCCATGTGAAAAAAAACAAAACATAATTTAGACATTAGGTTTCAAAAAGAGGAGGATTTTGGTTACTTTGGTCGACAGCTCTGCTCTCCAATGAGATCCGTGCTGAGGTCAAGTCTCATACATATTGGGCCATATCAAGGGTCAAACCTCATCCTTCATATCCAAATATGGTCACTTCTGGCTCCAAATTACAAACATGGTGATGTTAAAATGCATTTATGCTGGCTTCAAAATGTGAGTCCACGAACCAACGGGTGAAGTCACATTAGCTCTGTCCATTCATGAAACAGTCTATGGTATTCAGCTATGAGCAGAAAGTTCATTGGTACACATGTGGGAAATGCTTGAAAATGCCGACTGAATTGAAAAATATTTGTCAGGAAATACTGAAGGTAACACAGCTAGTAAAAGGTTAATGACTGTGCAGTGTCTCTGTGCACCAGCGCTTATTTATATGCTGCAGTACAAAAAAAATGTCTAATAATATTCAAGAAAGAAGAATCGTAGAACTCACTGACAGTCTTGTTTCTGAACAGCTATGTAAAAAGCCAACATTTGAACATCATACTTTCAGGATCAGACCAGATCAGGCTGCTGTCTGAGCTCTTTTCTCACAGAGACACTGGTAAAATTAGGGTCACACTAAAACAAAAAGCAGCATTTTGCAGACAGTTTTAACAATTTTACAATAAAACTGAAAACTTTTATTGTCTTAATAATGGATGTAAAATCATAATCACAATGTTTTCCCCTATATTGTTGGATTCATTTATACTTGTATTATTTATAGTCAAATTAACCAATAAACAGAGGTATTAAATGATATCCTGAAACTCCTTTATTTGTGACTTAAAGTGCCCGTAATGACTGAAAGAGAGCACCATGAGCTCAGCACTGACTATTTGCTGAAACACCTCTGCTGCTGCTGCCTGGATCATGCTGCTGCTGCTCCTATGAGCCATCAGATAAGAGGGTCTATCTTATTCATATTCTAATTAATATGGAGCCTCACTTCCTGCATCTTTGGGCCTTAGGGGAGGACGCTATTCATCAGGCATTAACTTGAGCCAAAAGGGTTCCTGTTCATCCAGTCAGTCATGCTCTTTTACACTCAGCTTTCTCCAACTCTCTGTTCATACCTCTGTAAAATCCCTTACCTGTCACTTGCCGACACTTTACACATAACAGCGTGTGGAGGACAGAATCAACCAGTCAAAGCTAGCTACTGTTGGTATGTATGCATGTGGGAGAGAAACAATGTGATATAAATGTGAGGCAGAGGAATTGAGAGAATAAAGGAGATGGCAGGATTCAAAAAGCTTCCCAAATTGCCTCAAGGGAGACATCTTTTAGTCTATGTAGGAAACAGAGCAGCGTGGATCAGCTGGGGTTTTTTTTCACAGTACGGAGCAGAATACATCTCACATCTGTTTCCTTGTATTGATTCTAGATTTAGTTCCTTTAATGTGGTTGTGTAAGTAAAATGAAATTACATTCACCACACTTTGAGTATAATACACAATAAATCATCACATAACAAAGAGAAAGTAGAGGTGTACAGAAGCTGTAGAGAGGAGGTGCAGTTCATCATTAAAGCAAATAAAATTAGTCTGTATGATATTATTGTTATGATAATTAGACTTGTAAATTGGTGACAATCTCTGGGCATAAATAGCTTTCAGTTGGACTGCTTTCTGCTGTCCAACTTACAACCACCAGTATCATTTTTTCCAATGCAAAGCCTCTCAGTGTTAAAGTCAGGATGAGGTGATTGGCTCCTGTTTGTGCCTCTTATCATTGCATGTCAGTCAGTCGAATCTCAAAAGAATCTCAAAAGAAATCCAAATAATTTTTTTCATTTCCATTTATTAATATTTAGAAATGTGAATGTACTCTAGCTTTTAAAGATATAAAATACAGCTGTTCCTCTTGTGTCTGGGAGAAAAAAGAAGACATTACTAACTAATGAAGATTCAAAGTTGTGGTCTATAGGAAATTTGAATGGAAATTAGATAAAACTAAGTGGGAAAAATGTATCAGGTAGACATAGCAATGCAAGTCCTGATATTTCCCTGCAAATATGAATAAAATTGGTTTCCCCTAACTATTTACTGATTCATTTTCATGTCAGTAACCCTTTCAGTCTTGTAGCTTCCAGGTGGACTTATTTGGCCACAGCCACACAGGACCAAAGCCACACCAAGGAAGTGAAGCTTTGTACATTTATTCCATTACTTTAAGCACATTTATTTGTCAGCCACAAACCAAACATTTAAGCCCACAGCACAGTTTATTTTATATCATTCATTTATTGACTTAGCTGTACACTGTTTAAATGACGTGCCCACATTTTTATACTGTAAGGTTATACACACAATTTTCTGGTATATTCATCTTTTTGTCTTTGTTCTAAGTTACTGTGTTGAAGGTTCCTTTATGGTGGGGGGAGGATGCTGTGTGGTCTGTCCATCAGGTTGACCATGCACTGGCTTTTGTTCAGGGGGATTTGTATTTAGTCAGAGTTCTTTGTGTGTAGGTTTTAGTTGATGTCCCTAATGTCTTCCCCTTCAGTGTCATTTGGTTTGGCCAAGTCTTTTCTGTGACTGTGTTGGGTCAGTTAGGTTCATTTGTTTGGTCAGTTTGTTTGGCTCACATCTTGGTTTTGCTGTATTTTGAGTGTACTTCTGTTTTGTTGACCTTGTAGTTAGGGGGGTGATAGGAGTTAGAGCAAATAAGTTATGCTTCTTCTTACTACTTTTCGGATATGTTGTTTATTTTCTTTTATACTTTATTTTCTTATATACTTCTTTTCTTCTGATTATTTTCTCCCTCAATTTTCATTTTGATACTGTGTTGTGCAATGAATTTGTTTGGCAGTTAGAAAGCCTGTACTATTTGGGTTATTTACATATTCGGAAATATACTAACTAACTAACTAAGTTCTTGGTCTACATTACTTTTGTTATTTTTGGTAAATAAAAATCCTATTTTACAAATGAAATTCCTTTCTTCATCTTTGCCTCACAGCTTGGTCCCTGACAATACTGTTGGGATTAAATGTACTTTATATGCTTATTTTACATTGGCAAAATCTTAATATAAAAAGTAAAGAGTGACTATAGGTGTCAGATATCATGTATTCAGTATTGATGTAATTCTCTACAATATAGTGGAGGACACAAGTGAAGTACTCCAGAACTGACCTTAAATTATTTTTGTGTACACGTAGTTCGTTATCTTTCGTGGGTGGGTCACATGTGTATTCATGAACAACCTACTTGTGTGACAACTGTGCCATGTGATTCATTTGAGTGTAGTATAATTTGCATGGATAATACAGCTGCCCTAAGTCTAGTGGTATAATGACACACAATTAAGTGGAACAATGAAATGTTTAACCGAGCCACAGAGCAGCCCAGCACCTTGTGGCTGCAGTACAAACATGAAACTGCAGAATCAGAAGCACAGGATTGCCCGAGGCCTCTTTGCTCACACAGCTCACACTGCAGTTTACCACTGAAGAGGTGGTGTGAGTGTGCTCCCCTGGGTACGAATCACTGCTCCAAAGAAACTCCCTTAATCACCCTCCTCACTCTTCTGTCAGCTGCTTAGACTGAAGTCGGTTTATAGAGCAAAGATGCTCAGATTCACTATTTTTAATGCGTTTTTGACACATTTGCTTCATGTGAAAAGAAGGGAGGTGATCTGAGGAGCAGGGGGAGGTGGAGAGTGGCAGTGCTACTGCAAACTGACCAGAAGTGACAGGCAAACTGTGACCAGAGTGAGGACACTCCTGAGACACACGCACATGACACACATCCTTGTAGCCGCTCTTTCAGCTTTACTGGTGTATAAAGAAGTAACACTAACTCTTTATTCAGGTTGGCAGCGAGGTGGCTTTGCAGAGGCCACTCTTCAACCAGAGTACTTGGGTTGAAGCCTCCATCTTGGCAAACATTCACCGTGCTGAAGTGTCCCCAAGCAAGACACTTAGGGGCGGCTGCGGCTCAGGTGGTAGAGTGGGTCGTCTACAAATCAAACTGATGTGGGTTTGATCCTCCTGTCCACATGTCCTTGAGCTCTGTACCCATTGGTGTGTGTGTGTGTGTGTGTGTGTGTGTGAATGAAACCTAAGATGAAAAGCACTATATAAGTACACTCCCTTTACCACTGACTTCAGCACCATGCACCAGGTTAACAGTTCAGCTGCTGGTGATGGTTAATTATACATGGGATTGGATAGGGAATATGCAACGACAGCTTGGAAACCCCCCTGACTACGCTGGTCTATTTGCTTTTGCTATGCTTATTACATCAATATTATCCAGCAAGGGCACTCGCTAAACAGCTTTCATTGCAACAACGTCAGAAATGTCTTTTCCAACCTGCAGACAGGATGACTTTGCAACTATAACTTCTGAAATTCCTAGAAACACAATGAATCACAGTTTCAGATAAACTTCATTACTGTGTTAAAAAATGAACTTTGAGATGTAACAAAAATGCTGGAAAGATGCAAAAGGATGTTGCAACATTGAAAATGTTTTATTTTTTTCTTGGCTGAGGACCAAAGAATATGAATCAAAACAAACCCAAAGCTTCTGCCTTTGTCCCTATGCCTCAGGCGGCATCACAGCAGTGCCACTATCTTATGCTGAATATCTTCTTGTTAGTTTTTAGCTTTCTGAGTCATCTAAAATGTGACTGAAGTGGGGACAAATGGGAATGATGCACCCAAAACAGACCATCATGCAACCTGAGCGAGCTTGATGGTGAAACTTGAGTGAAATAAGAGCATTAGTGAGAGGTTTTCACTGAAGGAACAGTATTGTGGGTAAAATATTGAAATATGCTGTCATTCAACTTTCTGTTTCTGTTCTAATTACATTTTCTAAATGAAATCATGAACATGAATACAGAAAATGACAACTAAAAATCGCTTCAATAGCCTGTGTTCAAAAAACTAGGTGCAAGTTCATGCTCCATATTTAGTAATTACTGCCACTCACTGCTCACTCTCATCATGCAACAGTAACCATTCAGTAGTGACTGCCAGAGAAACCCTTTAAGAAACCAATGATCAACAAAATCACTAATCAGACATGACAGGTAGGTGTTGCTGAATAATGTGTGTTTAGATCATGATTGGGAACAGATATGCAAAATGTTTAATGAATTCAACTCTGCTCTCTTTTTGTTCATTGTTTTGCTTTGAACTTTAGTTTCTGAACTATTATGCAACAGAAAATCTCATCTTTTATTTGCTTTTGAGTGCAATACAAGATCGTACAACACTGATTACATGCACTATTTCTACATGTACACATAAGTTTAGTAAAAGTGTGTAGAAACAGTATGAATATTTAAAGGAATAAGTCAACAGGCACAATCTGCATGCTGTCAAAGGAGCAGAGAGATAGGTAGCTCCTTTCTAACTTCTCTGTTCCCATATAAACAGATCAGTTGAACTGTGCATCTTAAATAAAAGAGGTGAGCTTCTATTTACAGATGTGCTGTGATACCAATATGAGGTTATTACAATTTACATTCTATTATTTGTGTGCATGTCCCTGTGAGTACAAAAGAGACATTTTCATAATTTGACACACCAGGCTGGTTCTTCTTTCAAGACCCTCTCCTACTGCTGGTCCCCTGCCAGCTCCGTAAAATAACTCAAACAAACAGAAAAGAAAATCAAACCGTAAAAATCATATAACCCCACAGAGAACATGTGAATGGGAATAATCACGTCCCAGAGCTATTTTTAAGTGCTTGCCCTGTGTTTGAAGTGGTGCTGCTTCTCCACCCTGAAACACCACCTTTCACTTGGCCTTCCTCACCTCCACTTCTGCACACTTATACACTATTGTTTTAATCTCCCTCTATACATCTGTCTGACACACACACACACTTTCTGTCTCTTTGTTTTCCTTTAGCAGCTCCTGACAGGTGGTCCTGCGGGGCCCATCTCTGTTGGCAGTAGACTACATCTCCCACTAAAACCTCCCCATCTGGGTCAAGTCAGACAATAACAGGCCTCTAAGGGAGAGGGAGACAGAAGATACATACATGCACGCACACAGAGAAAACTGATTTAAAATAATTGCACATGAATTCTTTATCTGTCTGTATGTGAATGTCTGTGTGCATCATGGTGGGGGTCTGTGAGTGTTAGGTCTCTCAGTGTACTTTGCACTAGGGCTGCCGCTAATGAATATTTTATTAATCGAATAATCTATTGATTACTCCATTGATTAATCGAATAATTGGATAAGAAATGCATGTTAAGGTGCAATAATAAATAGCGCTGCCAAACGATAAAAATTTGCATGAGGGTGGTTTGTCGCAAGCTGGGCGACGGGTTAGCTTAAGTGCTAGCAGAGTCCCCGACTATCGTATGCTTCCCAATAATGTGGTATTTTAAACAGAAAGTGCTTCGGTGAAAACTCCTTCCTGCAGAGTGTGTGTAATACTTTGTGTGTGTCCATCCGTTTTTTCCGTACTCACATTTCCCATCAACAGGGCCAACATGTGATTTAACGTTTTCCCAAAAAAAAACAAAAAAAAAAACGTAAAGGCCGTACTGTTTCACGTCTTCCCTCTGTATTGGTTGGCTCTGCCGCCTGTCACTGTCGTACTTCCGCTTCTTCTTCTTCTTCTTCCTGTTTCTGTGAATAACGTTAACAGTGGGAGCGACACTGCCCCCACCAGTTCCTGTAGGGAACTGCAAGTACAAATGAATTTTTTCTGGCTAATATTTGTTTTTACCACAGTAAAACAATAATTCGACGCTTCGATTCTTGAATTTCCGTGTCAATGAATTTTTATAATCGACATAATCGATTATGTCGAGTAATCGTTGCAGCCCTACATGAGACACATTTTAAAACCAAGTGTGAACCTCCTAGATGTCCACATCTGAGAAGCAGGTGCTCCCTCAGAGTTTTCTTGCCCGTTATCATTTTCAAGGACCTAAATTACATCTTCAAAATGCTTGTTTTGTCGAGTAAACTGAGAAAAATAATATAAAAGTAATTTTACTTTCCTCTAAGACACATAAAACAACCCGACTTCTCATCCAAGAAGCCGGGTTCAACAAGTTTGTCGTTTGATTATTTTACAGATAAATGACGACAACATCTTTCATTGTTTCTGTTGTGGATGTTGTTATATTCTGGGATTTGAAACCTCAAACTGGCTTCACAGATGTTTTACTTTCAGGAAAATCACCTTCAGCGAGCAGCCGTTCATCTTTTTGGGGTAAAAAAGCAGCGAGAGTCTGAGTGGAGTCCTGCAGACAGTCGTGGTGTCAGTTTGTATGCTCATCACTGATGTTATGAAGCGGCCCTGAGGGGTTTATAGTACTGTTCTGTACTCTCTTCTCAACCTGGGACACACACACACACACACACAGCTGCAGGCAGTCTGGCAGCTGATCCTTTGCAGTGTATTTTGGCTGTTGTGTAACAGAGGCCAGGTTTGACACCCTCGCTTTGTGTCTCGGTCTTTTTTACCTCTTGTGTCTTTTTTCCCTTTTATTCTGCCTCCATTTAAAATCCACTCGTCCTCTTCCAGCTCTGATTCAGCTCTTTCTGCCTCTTTATGTTGATTCACTGCAATTTAACGTCTCTTTAACTCTATTAAGAAAACGCTTGATTTGCGATTTTTAAAAGTCCGTTTTTAAAAGGAGGTGGACCCGATAAGGCGAGTGGATGATATGGATAAAATCAGCAGTACAAGTCATTTTAATTGAAGTGTAGAGACCTCTTCTTAGACAAAATTAGTGAATGGGGGTGTCTGTTTTTGGCTGATTCAGCAAATGAAATGCACTGGGCTGACTTCATCATCGACAAAACAAAAGCCATAAATCCCAGTTTGTAATAAAACTGTCCTCCTCATTGATTTATAGTAATTATTGCACTGACCCCAACAAACCAGTCATTTTAAAGGGAGACATGAAGTGGGGTAATGTCTATTGTTTGAAGGTGTGTGAGTATGTAAAGGCAGCTAGTGGTTTTCAGGAAGCTTAATTTTCATAATTATTATCTTTTACACTCTGATTACTTCATTTGCATTTGTCTAAACCACTCATTTGCTCCCGGGTTGATCCTCAGCTGCCCTCAGGTGCTTGTCTCTCAATAAAACATAAAGAGCACTTTCAGGGTCTGTACAGCATCCAGCTGATTTCTGCAGATACCTTTACAACACAGCACTGCTTCATGCTGCTGATGATGATGCTGCTGCTGATGAAAGTGACTCGACAAAGTGAGGATTTGGTTTTTAATGATTTCTGTCTAATTGATTTGCTGTGTAATTCATCCTGGATGCTTTCATCTACTTAACATTCAGCATCATTTTAAGACCAGCAGCGGTTCTGTAGCAGTGTCTCTGTTTGACACTGGAGTAGCACTGATGTTACATCATCATCATCAGTGATACACTTTCTCACTTTGGTGCAACTGACCTGTATCACACCCATGTCCCCCTGATTTGGACCATGGTACCGTGGTCTGTGCTGACACCAAAGGTTCTGGACTCGGCTAACTTATTTCTGATAGTCACATAACCTATTTATTATCTCAGTAGATGGAAGTCATTACAGTCATTTTATAAGAGGCAGTCTGATGTCAGAGATCACTGTGATGATGAGTCTTTAATGAATTCTATAATGAGATATAATGCAAAAGTATTAAACTATTAAAACTATTTTTTTTGTATATTTCCAAATGACAATACAATCATCTCATGGAACTTGACCAGTGTTGTAGTATAAACATGTAATAGATATATAATGACAACAATACTGTATTTAATGATCAAGGTCGGTTTTGGTGAGATATCAGATTATCCACATGTCCCTAAATAGTATCTGTGTCTTTCATGATGGTGGTGTGGCGCTGTCTAAATTTGCATTTTGACAGGACCGTAGGAGTGTGTGTGGAAGATTGCAGCCAAGTTGTGAAGCTTTGCAGCTTTCACGCTGACACACAAACAGGCTTTTATTAGAACAAGAACAGAAGGCTTCACATGTCGGATGGGATTTTTTTTTCTTCTTCTTCTTCTTCTTTTGCTTCACCGTGATTTGGACTGATGATGAGGAGTGATGATCTTCACCCCGTCTGATTGAAACAAACGCACAAACTAGTATAATAACTTTCCTTGATACTGATTATGAGGGATAATCCAGTGTAAACCGTTAGTATGCCCTGTATGACTTTGTTGATTAGAGACAGAAGATACACAAGTAAGAGTGTGTGTGTGTGTGTGTGTGTGTGTGTGTGTGTGTGTGTGTGTGTGTGTAACAGGGGGCACACTGTTCCTCACTTTATGCAGCTTTTCTTAATCCTTCTGTGAGCTTCAATTGGATATCTGTGTGTGTGTTTGTGTGTGTGTGTGCGCGCATGCATGTTGGTTATTATGTCAGCTGCGGCGTCCTGTGTTGTGCACAGCAGCATTATGGGGAGGAGGGCAGGTCAAGCCGAGCAGTGTGTGTGCAGCTCGGGGAGAGAGCGAGCATCACTGAGCCCTGTGTGCCCCCCCCTCCTCTCTCTTTCTGTTTATGTAAGAATGTGTGAGTGAATTAGAGTCGGTGTGTGTGTGTGTTTGAGGGTGTGTGTGTGTGTAGGGCCTCAGAGTGACATTATCTGGTTTGCCACAGTGACATGTCAGTCAGAGAGCGAGTGGGTGAATAGGCAGAGGGGGGCTGCTGTGTTTCTCTGCATCATCAGTATCCTCGTCAGCACCGCCGGCTACAAGACTTATTCCTCTGCAGCGGCACCTCGGCGGCGGGACAGCATGTACCCAGAGGAGAACGACACGGTAAGGCGGCTTCTTTATCTCGTGCATGTGCCGCTGACTGCGCCGACAGGATGCACAACTTCAGGATGCTTACAAGTCGATCTGTTCGGACGTATTTTTTGCACAGTCAGCACAACCAGAAGTACTGTACTGCACAACGCCTGCACAGTGCAACTCTTTATGAAGCATCAGGCTTTTTTTTTTTTTTTTTGTTGCACACAGATGTTCCAGCTGTTGCATCTACTGTTGCACTCAAAGAGAATTATCTTGAAATGATTGTACATTTCAATAAGCATGCTTACTGCCATGCTTCTGTATATTGCAGGTGGTTGTTGTTTTATCCGAGTCATGCAAACAAAGAGTGCTGATCCCTGAAGTTACCTCCAAAAGCTTTCAGTCATGCACGCACTCAGAGCTCAGGGGGACGGTTGTGTCTCCGCTCTGTGTCCACTCTCTGCTGATGTGCAGCTTTTGTTCACCACCTCCGGGGCTCCACTTTGTGTTTATTATCCGTTGGGTGAGCGTGCACAGAGATCCATACCATTGATTGTGTGGAACAACACTTTCAGCTACTTTTGCAAACTGAACCCATCCCGCTCAGCAGACGGGGGAAGTTACAGTCGCGTCCCGAGACGTTTGAAGTGAAGATGGCATGCGACAGGGAAGCTCAGAGGATGCGCTAAGCACTCGCTATGCTTCATTACATAAGCGGCAGCTACGTAACATTTGTTTGGACAGCTGGCTGGTGAGACGAGCTCGGGGCAGAGGAGATGATGGGAGAGGGGACGAGGAGGAGGAGGAGGCTGGGTGGCAGACACAACCGAAGATTCAGAGATATTTACTTAGATTTTAAATTAATTTGACTTTATATTGCACGTCTAGAGCGACTGATCATCAGACTATCACTTACTATCAGAACTGGTTGTAAACATTACTCTTTACTGCAGCCTTATTGGCAACATTAGTCCTCTTTAGCTTATTTTACAGTGTATCTTGTATCTGTTTTCCCATTTAATAACCTCAAGTTTCCACATTACAGAAACAGCATGACTCTCACACAGTTCCTCATACGGTAATGCACAAAGTCCACCGAGATCAATCTTCTCCAAACCACCACGTATCTCTGAGCAGACACTAAATGACAGTGAAGCGCTGCACTGTGTAATCTCCTGGTTCAGTATAAATAAAGGTTTGCTTTTTGGCCCTGCCCATGTGTACTCGTGCTTATCTGTCTGACGGCACCCAGCACTATAATTCCCCACTTTCCAGTAGAAAGCTCTGTCTTCATGTGCTCTTTGGCCTCTGTGAACCTCAGAGTTAGAGATGATTAACTTAACAACGTGAGAACATGGGCTTTCTTTGAGTTCTATATTTAACCTGGTTTGGATTTGATTGTTGGGATGTTCCTCTTTCTGGAAAAATGCAACTTACTCACTCTCTGTATTCTGACTCTGCTGTGGAGAGACTTTGATACTGTGAGAAAATGAAACACATGATCATAAAAGATACAAAAAAAACATCATAACCTCTGGTGAGATGTAGGTCATTGGGTTCATCTTGTTTCATTTAGTTTCTCTGTTATTTTATTGAAGCTTCTTTAGTCATAAGGAGCTGAGTAACAATCAGAGGAGGCGACTGAAAACATTGTACAGCTTTGTTAGTAATATCAATACTTACTTCAATTTTTGTGGAATAGTTTCTTGTCTACCGTATTTTCCAGACTATAAGCCGCTACTTTTTTCCGACGCTTTGAACTTAAACACCGGTGTGGCTCATGTATCGGCGGCACAAAGCTCGTTAGCTTTTTACAAGCTAGCAAGCTCCGTGCCGCCGATACATTTAGCCTCGTCACATCAGACCCGGTCAGAGTGGACCACATGAAACTGTTGGAATAAATTCAATAGCGGCTTATAGACAGGTGTGCTCAATAGTCCGGAAAATACGGTATTTATCTTTTCTAATGACTCTGACGTCTCCTCATATTGAAGTACTTGGAGAATCAAATTTTCAGCCCTTGAATGTTACTGGAGGATATTGCGACTTTTTAAAAATATCTGAACATCTTAGGTTGTCTGTGAAGTTTCCATATATGGTCACTAACTCGAGGGTAAACATTTTTCTATTAATGTGCATATATAAAAAGTATATGTTGCTATACTGTGTCACGGAGAGGCCAAAAGATGCCACTGAAGTTACTGATATGGTAACGTGCCATGCTTGACTTCCTGTGTTTGTTTTCTTAAGCGACGGATCAAGCGTCATACCTCAAATAACACTTCAGCCATTCAGAGGTCCTGAACTAGTCCGACGTTTCCCTCAAAGAAAGTTTGAATAAAATGCCTGTAAGTGCACATGTCCCTCTGAAAATTTAGACTTTTTATTTTGTGGTTGTCCCTTTGTTTTTGCAGAAAGATTGATATTGCCATTATACTCGGTCCAGTGTAATTAAGGTTGGCTACTGTCTGTGCAAACAAAGATAAAATACAATGAAAATATAAGAAAATATTGGACCTGAATACAAGCAGGAAGAAACAATCACCAACATCAACAGCAGCTGAAAAGATAGACTCTGACTATGTACAATTTATACACAGCTTTTTGAAATAGATTTGATCTTTTGTGTTTTTGTTGCTTTTGTTTTGGATTGAATTGTAAAAGTACAGAACTGCTGCCTTAATATTTCTGAGGACACCGAACATGTCTTGTTGTAAAGGGAGTTGTACATATGTTGTGTGGATTTCTGCAGCTTAAATGGGGACAATGCAGTCAGGCTGGTTTAATGTTCACTTACAAAGACCTCCCCCCCCCACCACCACCACCAGCTTACAGTGGGTTACTTCTATGTCAGTGGGTCAAAGCATCTTCACCAAATGAGTCTTCATTTAACCCTCTCCACAAAGCTCTACACTTCAGTCCTGGGTGATTGTGACAGTGTTGGTAGCACAGCACCGGGGTCAGAGGTCGCAGGATAAAGAAACCAGTGTAAACCAGTAATATGAACTGGTTGCGGGTCAGTGACAGAAGGATGATCCCAGCTTAGGCTTTGTTCTTGTGCTGTTTCTGCTTCTAATAATGAAACCTCCAGTTCTGTATAAACCTGATTATGTGGAAGTCATGATACAGGAGCAGGGTTACTCAAGAGAGAGGTCGTCCTGCTGAGAGCTGCTGAAATGAAATATTTTCTCCACAAAACATGAAGGTGTGGCTGCATGTGCTTCTTGATGATTGACACTTTTTTTTTTCAGTTCAACTGTATCAGCATGATGAAGTAAACGCTGGTCGACTGAAATTTGACTCTCTCTGCATTAAAACCTATTAGTCAGATAAAAAAATGAATGATTACAGGACAGATTTAAGCAGTTTGTGGGGATGACTTCAGGCTGTCAAAGCTGTTTTAAATTACCGTATTTTCCGTACTATTGAGCGCACCTGTCTATAAGCCACTATAGATTTTATTCCAACAGTTTCATGTGGTCCACTCTGACCGGGTCTGACGACGCCAAATGAATGAACGAAGCTCGTTAGCTTTTTACAAGCTAGCAAGCTCTGTGCCGCCGATACATGAGAAACAGCGGTGTTTAAGTTCAAAGGGTAGGAAAAAAGTAGCAGCTTATAGTCCGGAAAATACGGTACAGTGTTCACTAAATAATGTAATTCAGTTATAGTCCATATTTCATCAGTTCGTCTTTGACTAAATGGATTCCTGATCTTTTCAAGCCTTTGATGCACTTCAAATGAAACAGGTTCTAACGTTTCTTCATAGCTCAAGGCCTCCTTATTTGGAGTTTGATCATGACCTACCTAAGACGTGTTTAGGCGAGTAGAGGAAGCAGCCAGCAGTGTGGTGTAACAGCTCCACCTCGTCAAATTGCATGGCTACAAATTCAAACCCATGGTGCTGTTCTTCACTTAGCTATGCAGCTGTTATCTGGTTAAATGTATCCTGTTCATTCTCATTCAGATAATTTGATGCTTTACAGGAGCAGAAGCTGAAGTGTAAATTCATAGGAAACATTTTGAGCATCATTTATGAGAAAGTGTTTTTGGACAACAGTCCTAATGCCACTGCTGGGCTGCCATGGTGATGACATCACATGGGCTCAAGGCTGAATGTTAACGGTGTTGCTCTTCAGTACAGATGGTAGGAAGTGACTCAGGAGACAGTGAATTGAGATTGTTGCAGATCCTGATTGGTTGAAATATTTCAAATGGCAGCCTCCATGTAATGTGTGAGGATTCTGGTTCAGGACCATTGTTGCTATGAATCATTAGTTTACATCATAATCTGTCTTCAAAGTTATATTTTGACCATTGGTGTTTGCTTTGATTTGTAGATCCTGGATTAATTTATTTTGCACCTCAAATGTAAGTGAAGTGATCAGTATCCATGTGATTGGCTGAGTGCTGATCATGTGACTGTATTTGGGACTCTCCTAAGATGCACTGGGGCATTAGATGCATACATCAGCCTGACTTTGTCTATGTTCCTGCTTTGTTACTGATGTTATTTTAAGGTGGGATTTCCCTCCATAGACATGTAGGAAACTTTTAAATGATAATAATTTGCTGTTACCGTATTTTCCGGACTATAAGCCGCTACTTTTTCCCGACGCTTTGAACTTAAACACCGGTGTTTCTCATGTATCAGCAGCACGAAGCTCGTTAGCTTTTTACAAGCTAGCAGGCTCTGTGCCACTGATACATTTAGCGTCGTCAGAGTGGACCACATGAAACTGTTTGAATAAATTCAATAGCAGCTTATAGACAGGTGTGCTCAATAGTCTGGAAAATACGGTAATTGGAAAATTACTTTTTAACATTAATTGTCATGTTTTGTCTTAATTTGTCTTTTAAGAATCGTTTTTTTTTCTTTTTCTCAAAATGTTATTGTCATATCATCATGACTTTATATTCTAGTGTTGTGCTTTTTAATATTTCAATGAACAGATAATATTTATACCAACAGGTTTTTAATAACCCATCTCATCTAAAGTCCTACTTGTTTCAACCGTCTTTCATTGTACCTCTAAGAAAGTGAGACATTTATGTCTCATCGTGACTTCTTGGACGGGATTCATCCTAAAACGTCCTGATCCAGCTTACTGTCAATAAGCTCTGACAACCAGCTTGAAAAAAAAAAAAAACCCAAATCCAGATTCAAGTCAAACAGAGGATCTTCTAATCTGGAAACCTCGGTTCTCTATGAATGAAGTCCCTGTAGAGCAGCTTTTGTGTGTTATTTGTCAGCCCGTCACCAGCTTTGCAGCCGTGAACGTCTGCTGCCTGTTGTTGGACATTTTGCACATTTCAAAGTAATTTGCAGAGAAATCCTGTCCTCCGCTGTCTGTCTGGGACACGCTGATTGAATTGCGCCGATAAAACACCAAAGAACAAACAGTACAGAGCGAGGAGACGGACCTGCACAGTCATTGTGGGGAATTGGCTGCACGCTGTCAGTTTAATGTCAGCTCCTCTCCTCCTGCAGGATAAAAGCTCCTTAACTTTCCTGTTTCGACTGGGCCCCTGCGATAATTCCATTTCAGATTAGATTAGTAGATTATTCTAGGCTCCTCGGCTGCCTCTTCCTCCTCCTTTTGCTTTTTTGTCTACCTCCTGCCTTCACTAATAAGTACTCTGTAATAAACCATCGAACCCTTTGCATGTGTGTGTGTAATGTTGTGCTATTGATCCACAGAGAAAGCAGCGAGCCCCCTTTGTCTTGCTGAACCGGTTTGTCCTGAGCAGGTTTTTGTGCCTCCTTGTTCGGGTTTAGTGTCTGAGAAGCCAAAGACGATGATGCACACTTTTGCTCATTTGCATTCAGGACCAGAAATACAGGTTCAGGCCCAGTGGATGGCTGGTATTCAGAATAGCTTTTTTCTTTTTCCAAGGACAGTTGGATTTTAGTACAAATACAAAGCCAAGCCGCACAATGCTCACTGTTATCTGTCAGTTTCACAGAAGCCTCTCTGTGCTGAGGCAGTGTATTCAGGTGATCATTAAAATACAATTACTCTGATGCATTTATTAGCCGCTGCTCCGCTCCACACTGTAATGGTGTTTCAGGGAAGTGACAGTAAATCTTCCCGGTGTGCTAACCTCTGTAGTTTAGACTATCAGTTCTGTTGGAGATAAAAATGTGTTGTAACAGAGAAGGACAAAAACATGATTCATTCTCAGCCAGTGCTGCAGCCGACACAGTCACAACAAAGATGTCTTTTCTAAAGTAATTCCCAAAACAATGTGTTAAAAAATAGTCGGTCATTGAGTTCAGAGCAGGAGGATAAACAGTCGTTTATCAAAGTTTTATCAACGTCTGGGACAAAATTGAAGCTGACTGAGAAGGGCAAAAACTGCAGTACCTCAAATGACCACTTGAGGCTCAGAGTCAGTCAATCCCATAGACTGTTTATAGAAATGGACGAAGCAAGTGTGACATCACCTGTTGGTTTGTGGACTCCTGTTTTGAAGCCAAGAGATCGGCATTTGAACTTTGCCATGTTGGTTGTTTGGTGTCATAAATTGACCATATTTGGATATTAAAGAAGTAGTGAGGAGGCGGGTCTAACCCTTGAACCTGAGATCACTGCCCAATGTGTGTGAGACTTGACTTCATTGGAGACCGGGCTTGTTGATTGAGCTAACCACGCCCCCAAGTCGTCTTCTCCTTGAAGCCTAATATCTACTTAATTATGAACCTTTTTCAGATCAGATCCCTGAAAAACATTATTGATTGACTATTTGATAATTGAAATGCAGATATTTGAATTGAAGTCAATTGGAGTCATAGTTTTTTGGAGCGAGCCTCTAGTGGTCGTCGGGTGTATTGCACTGTTTGCACTTCTGCATTGGCCTTGTTTTTGAGCCCTACTTGCTTCGTCCATTTCTATATACAGTGTATGGTCAATCCCTATACAACTTACAGTGGAGACAAACACGTTCACAGCCTAGTACAACAGAGTGTTTTGGTCTTAGTGGCGAATTTACCAAATCTAAGTTATGGCATTTTTCCACTACATGGTACCAGCTTGACTCTACTTGGTTTGGTTTTCCATTAGGAAAAAGTACCTGGAACCTGGTACCACTTTTTCTTGTACCTGCTCTAATGCGGTTCCAAAAAAGTAGCCGGCCTGGTCCGAGCAGGTACCAAAATGTTATTGGTCAGAATCCTCATTTTGTCGTTGTGTCATCACAAATATTTATACTGGCAGGTCTACACAGTCTGCTCCCATATGAAGTGGTTTTCATACTCTGGCCAAACAACCGGCTTCATTACAACCAGTTTTTGCAGTGTGGTTATAATATCCTCACTGATGAAGGATAGTCAAACAAAGAGTCAGTTGCAGTACATTGAAGTACTACTTTGTATTATTGTTCTAAGAACCAGTGAATTTCTACCATCAAAAAAAATTAAAGTCAGATGTACAAGAACCTGAGACTCAACCTTTTATCTTTCATAGACAAAACTACCACTGATCAGCTTGTTCCTCCAGTTCGTTGTGAAGAACATGATGTCCTGGTCAGCAAGACAACAACAACCTACATGTTGTCAGCTCACAGGGGTGTTACCACAAATTTGTGTAAAATACTCTGAAAAGATGTGTAGCCGGTGGTAGTTTCCTTCAGGATGCTCATTCAGACCCAGCACCTCTTCTCACTTTTCCTTTCAGGCTGGAACATGTTTGGGTGAAATAACAGCGTGCTACTGTGTTTTCCCAGAGCTCCCTGACAGATTGTAGCAGAGGTTTTTTCCTCTCCTTGCACCTCTCTGGCTGCCTATCAGGACGACCTTGCAGGATTTGCATGGTCATTGAAGTAATGGCAGCCAGCAGTTTGTATCTCAGGCCGCTCCTCTCCCTCTCCACGCCGCCTCAGCCAGAGGATGGAAAACTGCCAGGAGTCATTTTGAAGACAAGCTACAGCAGCTGACAACACCTGTGCACTGCACTTTGGTTTGTCTACCCTCCAGTTTTTGTGGTTTTCCACCAGCTTGTCTATGAAACCCTGCGTGTTTACTTCAGCAGTGCAGTGTTGCCTGAATACAAATGTTATTTTCCTGAACCACAGTTTATTCTCACTAACACTAGTAGCATCTGGTGGACTTATTTGTTGGTTAGCTGCCCCTCTGACACTGGCGGGAGCCAAAGACAGTTTGTTAAAGCTTTTGTCTGTTAATGTTTTGCGGTTCTCTTGGTTTGCTGCAGAGTTTTACATGAGGAATCAATTATTTTCTTGCTGATGCAGCCTTATACTGGTAGTAGCTGGTAGTAGAAATTATTTATAATGTAATAATTAGGAATGATCAATAACCAGGGAATATTGGACCACCTTTATCAGCCATTCATATGAACAAATTTACCCTTAAAGTCTTTTAATCACATCCTTGGTCGTACTGTTCACTTACACAATTTCAACAAACAGTATTATTCCACCCACCTGTCAATCAACCTGCAGTATTGTTAGTTAGTACATAATATTATTTAGTAACATAATGCATGAGTTATCTAGTACCCTTAGCTAGCTAGCTATGGTGTTTTGTTGTGTTTCGGTGGTCCTCCCATTTAGTTACTCTCAAAATGTTGTAATCTATCTTGTCCTGAGGTACAAACACCCAGCACCACTCGTACACACATTTGAGTGTATTTGTTTCAGTTCTTCAGTTACAGTAGTTATCATAGGCACAGACATGAATTACATTATTTCTGATAAATACCGTATTTTCCGGACTATAAGCCGCTACTTTTTTCCGACGCTTTGAACTTAAACACCACTGTTTCTCATGTATCAGCGGCACAAAGCTCGTTAGCTTTTTACAAGCTAGCAAGCTCCGTGCCGCCGATACATTTAGCGTCGGTCAGAGTGGACCACATGAAACTGTTGGAATAAATTCAATTGCGGCTTATAGACAGGTGCGCTCAATAGTCCAGAAAATACGGTATTTTACAGAGCAGTCGAGTCTTTTAAGATAACACTTCAGTACAAGAGTCTGTGCGTCCTGACCCAGTCCTGGGAGTACACAACAAACCTGTGGTCCAGGTTCAACAGCAGTGTGTAAATAAAGGCTTTGAAATGAATTATACTTTTACAGTATGGTTATTTATAGACTTCATTAGGAACAAAAAACTTCTGAAAATATTGGTGAAACAGGTCCGTTGTCATAAATGTGGATATGAATAACCCTGTGTAAACCTTTGCAGTGTTTCTGGATGAATGTTTCCTCTTACATATCGTACTATTCATTCAAATTACACCTGAATTCATATCCTACACTCTGCAGTTTCTCTGCTTACGCCAGTGTACACAAGTTTCAGTCATTTTTTAAAAAGGAGAAGTCCTGACACGCTGCAGGCTGACTTCTGTCGGATCATCTTTAGCCAGAGGGATCTCTCTTCCTCCCTCCGTCTTCCTCATACCTGCACTTCACTCCCCTCCTCCTCCTCCTCCTCCATAAAAAGAGGTGGACTGTCGAGGCATGCGGCTGTGAGGAAACCGGGCCTCGTGGCCTCTTCGCTGTAGCTCGAGGAGGAGAAAAAAGTACTTGAGTGCATTTTTTGTTTTTTATCCTCTTCACCACATTCCTGAAGGTGCACAGAAACAGGTCGATACACGACTCTGTGGTGAACAAAGTGAGCGTGTGCAAAACAAGCTGGAGAAAGTGATGAATAGAAGATGAGAAAGAAGTGATGACATTGAGAATTTTAAACCACACTATTGACACAAAATCTCATTCAACAGCAGCTCCACTGGTTTACTACCAAGGTCCAGTTAAAGCTGCTGTGGTGAGAGGATCTGTGGTGTTAGGTCCAGCTCTCTGAAATGAAATGTAAAAGTCAGGCTCTCTGCTCTTCACATTTGAAGAGGTGTTGTATCTTTGGCTCTGGCTGTGCATTATGTCCTCATTACTCTCCTCCAATTACCCTGCACTGTTGTTGACCTTGTGAAAAGACTTTTGCAGGGAGTGTTTGGGCGCGCTGTCGAGCTTAATTACACTCCGAGCTTTTCTAATTGCTCTGTCATTTTGTCGTTGCATGCCGCTGCTTAGCTCTCCCGTGCCTCGCAATTATTGGCCTGTTCACTCGCTGTGTTACCGTGTGTTTTACTGGCTTACTGGTCCTAAAGGCACGTCGTGCTCTCCCGGTGTTATCCAGTAGGGACGACGAGGGTTTACATTTGTTTTTATACTTGAACTCTGTTTGAATGGATTGTTACTTACATTGTGGGTTTTTCGACTCTTTATTTTCTCATAGATGATAAATAATTGTCAGGTAAACATGTAAACTTAAAGCAGTGGTATGAAAGAATTGGTTATTGGCGGCGCGACCACACATCCCTACATGTGGTGTATTACTCTCTCTTGTTTTTCTTTTCTGAGCCTCCTCTGTAAACCTCCTCCTACTGAACATACCATGCTAGCTTCCTCCTATAGCGAGCTGAACACCCACAGTAGGTGGTGTGTGTGACGTAGTGTTGTGGTGTTGAGTGGGATTTTACCCCATCAACCCAACAATTGGTTGATAAAAGTGCCGTGAAAGAGCACCACTGCTTCTGTTATGTGATATAATTCTTGTTAAATATATAATATAGATATAAATTTAGTTAGAAAAGCTCGTGTATGAGCATGAGGTCACCACTGAGGAGTTTCCCAGTTTGTGGTTCACCTGAAATTTGAAGTGATGATTTAAAGGTTTCAGAATGACTCTTATGTTTACTACAGTGACTCTCTGGTGCTTTCTCACACTGGAAAACTAAACAGTCAGAGCTAGTTCAAGCAGAGTGTTTGGTATAATGTGCATGGTAAGTTTCATCTATATCAGAAGTTTAGCCTCAATCAGTTGGTAAATTTCACAAATTGGTGACTGGACCTGAGTGTGTGAGGAAGCAGGAAGAGGCTCGGCCGTCACCAGTGCTCCTGCAGTTGTAACATAAGTCCTCCTCCTCCGATGTAATATATTCTCCTCACTTACAGTAATCCCTTAATTTCTGCCATTATTTTTCCTGTGAGTAAGAAAAGGCCACTTGTGTCATTCCTCAGGCGTGACTCACTCTTTTTCCAGTGCCCACTCGTTTATGAGGTCCACTGTGGCGTCTGTGCCTTCGCGGCCTGACGCTCAGTGTTTCCATTATTTGCACAGCGCTGTGAAGCTGTTCACATTTTTGTTGTTCGTACGTTAATCTCACTCCTACAACTTTGTTCTGCCCTCAGATCTTCATCGGTTGTTGGTTTGTTGAACTTTTTTTTTTTAATGGGACTTTTAGTGGCATTGCTGAGTCATGGTTCAGTGTGTAGACAGTGTTTGATGCACCTACAGTCCCTCAGTCGGCCTCTGTCGTCAGCCCTGCTGCCATTTGACTTCTCACCCACACGTTTGACCCCACAGCCTTTATTGATGCATCGGGGAAGAAAGTGGCTTTTCATGCAACCTGAAGGAGAAAGAGAGAGTTGTTGGCGATGACCCAGGGCTACGAGACAGATGGTGGGGTGTGTTTGTGATTGCTGCTCCTCCGGGGGTCTGCGACATTGTTACAGGAAGTCTTTAAAATTATTATGAATAGTGTCTTTTCATCTTTTCCATGAGCGTGAATGATCTGATCAGAGCTTCACATCCCCTCTTTGTCATCCTGTCACGGTCAGTCTCAGAGTGGTCTAAGGTTGATGTTTTTATTTTAAATCAATCCACTGATTATTATCATCATTTAAAATGTATAATTTGGTCTTTAAACTCTCAGGAAACAGTGAATCGAGTTCATATGTTTTGTTTTTATTGATCTATTGTAGATGATTTTCCTCAATAACTGGACAATTCACTCATGATTTCAGCATTCAGGGTATCTGCTTGTGTGTTTGCTACATAGTTTTATTTTTTGCTTCTCAAAATTTGTTTGACATCTCCAAGTCTCAGGGTTAATGTCATATATTGGATTTTACAAGCCCATATTTTCTGTTTTTCATTTTCTCAAAGAACAGTCTAAAGCTGCTGTATTTGTATTGTAGATTATTATCCTGGTAAATATCATTATTATAATATATAATTTAGCCAATAAACTGCAAGGAAACAGTGAATTACTGATTTAAAAAAATCTAATATCTGTCACAAGACAAAAACAGCATCAATTTATTTGAAAAATGTTTATCTGACTTACTCTTTAACTTTACAAAGGTCCCTTCAAATGTTAACAGATAAACATCGTTGTCTGTTTATGTGAGAACATGTGGTAATAACCAGGATGCAGCAGAGAACAGTTTAGTCTTGCTGTTTGGATGAATTGTACCTTTCAATCTGTTTAATATTAATCTCACTTTTTTTTAATTGCATGTGAGACAAAATGAACATTGTTGGTTGATAAAGCTGTCGCCCAACTCTTAACAAACCAGGCAGATTTAAATGTGTGTTTCAGAGACTTTGTAGTGTTGTAGAGAGTTTGATTTTACAGAAAGCATGAGGTGAGGTTAGGTCATTTTTTCGAGTGTGAAAGGTTTGGAAATGAGGAATAATCTGCATTTAATGGTGTAAAATGTGGATAGCAATGGGAGACAGTGTTAATGAACTATTTATGGTGTGTTTTTAACCGGGTGAGTCTCTGCAAACATTATCTCTATTTATAGGACGTCTGACCCGCGACTCGGCACTGAAACAAACATTGAAGTGAACAAGAAGAGTCTGAAGCCGACGGCCCCACTCAGACATTTAGCTGTGAATGAATGAAGTCCACTTAGCTAATCGCAGCTCCTTTCATCACTGAGCTGATCTCCCAGCATCGTCGCTCTGTCCTGTCCCTGTTGTCTGCGGGTTAATGGACGCACAGCTTCATTCATGTCCATGAATGGACGTCCAACACATTTGGACCGATGGCCTTAAAGGACCCGTGTCAGCGTTTGAAGAAATAATACCCCGTCCTGTTGCCCCCTCCCCCGTTGGAGATGGTCTGGACTCATTCAGCGAGCCCAGCTGGGTCAGGCTGCTCCACAGTGAGGCTGTGTCTGTCATAATGTGATCTGACAGGACGAGCAGGGACGGAGACCACAGTGTCCACATCCTCACCACAGTGTCTGCTGGTCCAAAGGATTCACTGGCTGGTGATGAGAGTGTTGTCATGGTTACTAAGCTGGTTGATTCATTTTTTAACCTGGTCTTTCAGGTAAGGATCTTAAATTGGTTTGTAGTCATAAAATAACATAAAGTTTATGTAACTTTTACTTCTGTTTACAGACAACAAATGAAACCATCAGGTTAGTAAAGCTGAAGTGTCAGACAAGAGAAAACACACTGCTACAATCCTGTCGTTTTATAGGAAAATAAGCAAGTTTCCATCAAAATTTGATCAAATTTCCATAACTTCACAAAAACAAAATGCAGTTTCCTACCTGCTTTCATTCACCAATGGAGTTGGTTGCACTTAAAAGACAACAATAATAGTGTGGTCTGACATTTTCATCCGTCGCCATTTTTGCTTTTTTGTCACATTCATTATATGTAGGAGCCTGATCATTCAGATTTCCATTTGTTTGATCTGGTTACCACGGTGACGGGGAGTTTGGGTCACATTGTGCACCGTGGATGATAGTAATAGGTTATATTATGGAGTGAATCACCTGCAGGCAAGTTTAGGTAGCTGTCATTTTTGTTGATCGCACATCACTGCACACTTTTCTTTTGTTTGATACGTTCACAAAACTGTGTACACGTTTTCCATCTTGTAATGTAATTACAAAGCTGCTGTAGTAGCAGGTGTGATTTTATTAAAATCACCGAGACTCATGGATTTGGTGCTTCTCTATCAGCAGCAGCAGCGTGTCGTACACATCTACATGATCTGATCTGCCTCTCAAGAGACTTCATTTGGACTGGAAATCATTATATATTTCACGATAATTGTCTCAGTTTCAATTGGAAAATGCACATGAACAACACAGATGAGATGAATGGGATTTTAATTTGATTATGCACAAATTTCCCCAGTGATGATTGACATTAATCCAAAACTTGTTCCATCCAAATGTTTAAAATGATGCATTAGATTCACAGGTCGGTGAAAGTGAAGCTACAAGTATACACAGTGTTATTGAGATACACAGATTGTTTATGTAACCCACTGTGTGAAGATTGACTGGACTTCAGTGCAGACCAGGCTGCGTCCTGCTTGTGTTGTCTGACGTGCTGCTGAATGGGGAGATGAACCGAATGTGCTCTGTCTGCTGCAGAGGGATTACAACACAGTCACACCCACGTATTCAGCCATCTGCCTCATCACTCCCCAATCAAATCACACGTCTGCTGCATTAAGTCCCACACGAAGGTTAAACTGTGTCTCACAGTGAAAGTTAAATACTTTTTTTAGGGTTTAATACCCTGTTGGTGCCACAGAAGTTTATACAACTTCATTTAACTTGTTGGATGATTCAGTTTCAAAGAGTTTCATGAGTGGAAATGACCTCATAGTGATCATGAATTATGTTGTGTGACTAAATCTGAAAGTGAATTTTATTTTAAGAGCAGCTTTTTGCTTCATCATAGACTGGTGATGGTTCCAGTGGTGTCCACAGTCCTGCAGGACACAGTAACAGGCTGACAGGTGCATCCAGCTGCAGGTGTCCTCTCCTCGGCCTTTTAATCCACGTCTCCCTGTTTCCACTTCAGTGGGAAATGCTTGGCATGCTGTACGAGCTGTTGTGTTGACATTGGCTGCTGCAGACTGTGACGAGTAAACTAGTAAAGTCTGTGCAGCTTTCTCACCGACTCTGCCTGTTTTCCACGTCCATGACATTTTTGAATTTGTTACTTTGACCATGAAACTTTGTAGAAGGAAGTTTGAACAACTTAGTAAAAGTTTTGCCATGTGATCATTTCTAACTTGACGGTAGCTTCTCAAACCCCCTCAGGTCTGTCAGTGAGTAATATTCCCTTGACTAACGGGTGTAATTCTAATATTTTTAATTAGGGGAAACTTGAAGATTTCACAAGTAAGAAAAATATTCCCACATTTGTTGAGTTAATGGTTCTTGTGGAGAATCTCACATCCCTTCATCCCCAGAGGGATCACACCTCTTTATAATTGCTCTCTGTTGCACCAACAGCTCTTTTTGCAGAACAGGGGATACATTTAATTTCCTCTTGTTTATATAACTACTGCTCTTTTAGTTTTCCAGGTCAGCTCGCTGGCTTGAACTCAGACACAGGAGAGCAGCTGCACAGTCGTGGGCTTGTGACCAGAGGGTCATCGGTTCACGTCGTAGACCAGCTGGGGAGATGCAGCTCGGTTAAAAAATAAATCATAAAGCTCTTCTTCCTGAACCATTTATCAACACGCTTCCTTTGAGCAAAGCATTTAATGCTTAGCTGTGCTAATAAAGTTTTATTCAGCAGCCAAACTGCACCTCCCTCAGGCCTGAGAGTGTTGGTTTAAACCCTTATTATGCAAGAAGTCTTTTTGTTTTTAATGAGACTGGGTGCTGCTTCAGTTTCACAGAGCGTTTCATTTTTTACTCCATTTCCTGAAGACGTCTAGTTAATGGCTAAACCTCTATTAAAATGGACTGACTGGGCTGACAATTACAAATGTGCATGTAGTGCTCAGGCAGCAACTGATTTTATGCTTGAACTTTGATTTACCGTATTTTCCGGACTATAAGCTGCTACTTTTTTCCGACGCTTCGAACTTAAACAGTGGTGTTTCTCATGTATCAGCAGCACGAAGCTCGTTAGCTTTTTACAAGCTAGCAAGCTCCGTGCCGCCGATACATTTAGCCTCGTCACATCAGACCCGGTCAGAGTGGACCACATGAAACTGTTTGAATAAATTCAATAGCAGCTTATAGACAGGTGTGCTCAATAGTCCAGAAAATACGGTAATTATTTTTAGTTTCTCATATAAAACTAGAAAGGACTCAGAACACAAACCACTGATGAGGTAATAATGTCTGAATAGATTCACGTTGTTGACATTATCATCCTGGATGTCTGTGTAGATGTGTTTACCATAATTTATTAAGATGTGACAAAGTTGTGGTTTGTACTTATCACTTCCTTCACTCTTGAGTCCAGCTCTTACATACAAACTGAAAAAACAACCAAGGGTCCAACAAAGCTGTTAATTAAAGAGAAAAATTGTTGGATCATCTTGTTTGAAACACACACAGGTAAAGGAGTGTGTTTTTTTGCTCATGTACCTAAACGCCTCTGCTTACTTCACACAGTTTGGCTCAGTCCAAACAGCTTCAGTGAGTGTGTGTATAAACCTGCAGGAGGATGTTGTGACTGGCATTAAGTGAGTAACAGCCTCTTTATCTTCTGCTCCATATCTTCATCCTCCTCGGCTGTGTTGGCTCAACAGAGCTGGGCTGAGATCACAGGCGTGGAGATGTAAACATCCATCAGAGGTGATTTAGATTGACTGATGTTAGTGTCTGAGAGGCTGCTGTGATGTGGTTGGCCATTTAATCCTCAGAGATACAGCTGATAGGCTCATCTCACAGGAGTATTGGAGTTTTCCACGGTGACAGTGATGATGTTATCTGATGAATTTGTTGTTTTAATTCATACTGAACAATTTAAAGTTACCATCAGCTACGACCTGCTGCAGCTGTTTTCTGTTTTTCAATGAAGGTCGGAGGAAACGCAGCAGGTGTAGTGGTTTATTTTTGAAGAGACACCTACAGTACATCATGCTATCATTATGTAGCAACATTAGCCAGCCAGCTGTGGTGTTTTGTTGTGTTTCAACGATCCAATCATATTGTTCCTCAGGTTTTGTCCCACCTATATTTCCTGTTTTTCCTGGAAATACACAACAATATGCAAGTTAGATATTCTTAAAAGGCTGCTTCAGTGCAATTTGAATTCATTTTTTAAGATTCAGGATTTAATAATTACAGCCTGACTTCTGGGTTGTTTTAAGCCAGAAACAAACTGTTGGGTAAAAACTATAAAAAAAACTGTAAAAACAATAAAATTTTGGGTAAAAACAGTAAAATGTCAGGTTGAAATAATGAAATATTGAGTAAAATTAATAAAATATTGAGTAAAAACAATAAAATGTTGGATAAAAACTGTAAAATGTCAGGTTGAAACAATAAAATATTCAGTAAAATCAATAAAATATTGAGTAAAATCAATAAAATGTTGAGTAATACAATAAAATGTTGGCTAAAACCAATAAAATGTCAGGTTGAAACAATGAAATAAGGAGTAAAATGAATAAAATATTGAGTAAAAACAATAAAATGTTGGATAAAACCAGTTAAATGTCATGTTGAAATAATGAAATATTGAGTAAAATTAATAAAATATTGAGTAAAAACAATAAAATGTTGCAGTAGATACATTTTGACACCTTGATGAAAGTCAAAGTGCATTTTGCAGGTTTCAGAGTGACTGGATGTCCTCACCACTTTAAAGATGTATCACTTCCTACCTGGACTGGGGCTTTTCCAGCTCGGTGTCTGTGTGTTAGATAATAACATTAAATCCTCCACGGAGCCCAGATTGGAGGAGAAAGCTACACACAGCAGCCATCTTCACAAGTCACATCCCATCGCGTTATGTGTCCTGAGCGGTGGCCACACCTGTCCCCCTGCTCCCCTCTTACATAACCACACACACACACTTTCATACATATACACACACCATCTGTCCTCAGTGGACCCCTGCAGCCCCCAGCCAACCACAGCGCTGCAGAATTAGCGTCATTAGCTGCGAGGAGTCAGGTACATGCAACGAGAGGATTAATCTCTCAGTCGAAGCTGTCAGCTGCCTCGCTGCCCGCCGTCCTCCAAAATACACCACTAACATATATTTAATGCTGAGTCACCTCTGGGCGACATTACGCAGGCGTTTTCAGGATTTATTAAAAAAGTCGTGTGTCACCGCGAGCACAGCTGCGAGCACACGGAGGAAATACACGACCCTGAGCAGCAGCAAACTCCTCTTTGTGCTCGCTGGTGTCTCAGGGTGTGAGTGTCACAGAGGTGTGTGGAAACCCAGAGTCATGTTATTCTGCATTCAGAAAAACACAACTGTGTGTTCAGGCATCGTGTCCCCGCCTGCAGGGACGATGTGTGGGTCCCAGTGGAGAGGGAAGAGCAGCATGCACACAGCTGCTGCGACACACACACACACACACACACACACACACACACCTGGGGAGGGTAATTTCATTGCAAGTAATAATCCCTCCCCCTCTGGTGTTTGCTTGCTCCTGTACTTTAATACATTTAGTCTCAATCCTATTAACTGTTCATGGTCTCTATAGAAAATGATTTGATTTGTCAGGATATTGATTCACTGTTTACAATAATGGGAAGTTACCAGCTCATAAAAATATGATTTTTCATTGTTAAAATACAGTTTGTTGCTTTTATTTTACAGGGAATAAAGATAAAAATAGATGTTTATGAAATTATGTGAACATTTTCTGAAGTATTGTGGTCATTAAGTTTTGTATTTTAAAAGATAAAGGAATAAACTCTAGAATTAAACAGAAATATTTCAATAAAATGACTTTTGTTACAGTTAAAAAGTCAAATATTCTCAATTTTCTGCTTCTAATGATCCAATTTTTCTTTTTTCTTGTGTTTAGATTAATGTATCTAAATTTATTTGAGTTTTGGACCCAAAAACAGTGTCTTTTTTCACAATGTTCCCACATTTAAGAAACCAAATCATTAATTGGTCAGAGATGAAAGTCAGTGGTTGCAGCCTCAATGAAAAAACAGCAGAAAAAGTAACTTTGTTGGTTTTTAAGAGGAAGAAATGAACATATTGTGTCAGTGTTTTTTTTTTGTCATTAGTACATTTTGTCACTCTGAAGATATTTTGAGACTTACAGTAAAAAGAAATGCATCAGGACATTTTTTAACATTAGCAAGCACATCTGAAAATGTTGCTGTGTCACTTTTGACTTTATGCATAGTGCAAAATCTGTGTGAGTTAAGGAAACAACTTGAGCTGATCCCTTATTTGGGAAGTCAGCTGATTTTCCTTGTCTCTGTGTTTTATAACTGTTTACTGTCTTTTCTTATGAAGGTTTAAAATGTTTTTTTCATTCACACTTTGCCACAATAAGACCTAACAATCAAGTACACAACACAAACCTGAAGTCATGTGATCGTACTTGTTAAGCTTCTATTTAAACATCATCAAACAACTTCCTCTGCTTCCTGCTGTTTTCTACATTTGACCCATTTGTAGCTCATGTAGAGACTGGAGTGGATCAGAGTTAAATCCAGAACAAGAGCAGGACTCCTCTGTGGACCTGGTTTCTCTGGCAGACTTCAGAGATGCTGCACCAGAGATTTAATAAACCCCAGTCACATCCAACTTCCTGTAGAGGCCACACTGTAACAGACGAGTGATGGTGCTGCAGCAAATACTATGAGAGTGAACATCAGCATTGTCATAAAATAAGTTAGTCTGAGCACTTTTTAATGAGTGGAATGAATAATTAATACAATATGTTTTAATAGATCACATTGAATTCTCTTAGCATCTTTTCTTTGTGATTTTTTTGTGTG
Source organism: Pseudochromis fuscus (assembly GCA_900323345.1). NCBI lineage: Eukaryota > Metazoa > Chordata > Actinopteri > Pseudochromidae > Pseudochromis > Pseudochromis fuscus. Next base: position 71,078 of record OOFC01023048.1, read on the forward strand.
TGTGTTTGCTGTTTTATGCAGAATATTTTAATTTCAGTCTGCATTAATGTTAATTATTTATCCATAAAAATATGATTTGATTTGTGAAACAGAAGGTGATTGGAGCCAGTTCTCAGCTGGGTCTTAAAAATGAGGCCAACACTAAAGTGCAATACCACCGATGGCCACTAGAGGCCGTCTCCAAGATTAAAAAAGTCATAATAAAATCATAAAAAGAGAAATATTTAGGGGCGTGGTTAATTTGATTGACAGGTGTCCAGTTACCTCCAGTCTCATACATGTTGGACAGTGTCCTCAGGTTCAAGACTCAGACCTGCCTCCTAGCTCCTCCCTTCATATCCAAATATGGTCGCTTCTGGCTCCACAAACAGGTGACATCATTCAATCATTCTCTGAACAGTCTACGATTACAAGTAGAAATCACAGATGAATCAACACAGCAGATTTCAGATCCAGGTGCAGCCACCTGCTGAGTGTCCTGTGTCCTGGTGTCCCCTCAGTCCAGCTTCATCAGGTCCCTCCAGCCTCACACTCCCCTCAGGCTGTTTCCCCTGCTCTGCATCGTCTGCTCTGTTGAATGTCAGTCATATGCAGTTGTGTAACCGCCTTGGGTGTTGCCGGTGTTTCAAGGCCTTTCTGTGCTCACTTGTTTGCTTTTCTTCCTTATTATTCGATTCAGTCAGATTTACTGAGATTACCTCAGACTGCACTGAAAGGCACCGAGCTGCAATGGACGGGTGTTTTACAAGCTTCAGGCTTTTTTAGGGTCTCTGGGGGAGTTTCTTTTTCTGGACCTGAGCTGTTCACTCATGTTGATGTTTGGTCTTTTCCTGTTCCTGGTTAAAGCTCTGTGCTCTGAACATTCATTTTCCTTAAAGTGTACTTCCCCTAAAAAAAACCCGAATAACCCAACACATCAAAATGTACAAAATGTACTGCCAGTAAATTGCCAAAGAGCCGACGAAATACCTTTTTGTTTCGTTCAGCCCTGGTGCGTTCAGTGTGTTGCAGTATCAGTGATGAGATCTTATCAGCACACACAGCCTGGCTGCTCTCCATGTGTGCAACTTGTCTCCAATAAAACCTCCTTACTTCCTGTCTCGATCAGACGCTGTCACGTTTCCTCGCCTGGTTTCACTGCTCGTTTGTCCCACATCCAGCTGGTGGTGTCGCAGGACCTATTTCCATGCCTGACAGGAAATAAAATGACATTCAGCTGAAATTAAAACAACACATTTGTAGTTATATTTCTCTCAGATTTCAGTTAAATTCACTAAATATGACTTTAAATGCATTTTATTTTAGAGTCTTTTTCCCCAAATGTGAATGAAGTTGTGGTAAATGTTGTTTTTCTTGCAGACTTGCGTGCAAAATGATGCTGGTCTTCTTTTGCAGACAATTTACAAAATAGATCCTCAGTATATTTTTTCACACATTATGCCGATGACTCAGTGCTGTGTGTGTTTTGCACAGGCTGTAAGATTAAAGCCACATGTGAAGGAAACACTCTGCATTTCTGCTTCCATCAGCTCCACCGCTGCTGGAGCCAAAAGAGGGAATTATTAAGAAATGTTTCCTACTTAATGTTATGCAATAACAGCACTGACCACACGTTCGTGCCAGGCGGCGAACACATGAAGCTCTGCAGCGACACTTTAACCAGTGAAACTAGAAACTGAATGGACAAGGAAGTCAATCAGACAGAGGTGGTGTGTGTGTGTGTGCGTGCGTGTGTGTGTGTGTGTGTGTGTGTGTGTGTGTTGTGGACATGTTTGTACATGTGCAAACGTGCACATGTACACTTACAGTTTGGCATCAGAATGTGTGTGTGTTTATTTGTGTGTGTGTGTGTTTTGTGTTTGCATGGCCCGGCTCCCTGTGGTATGCAGCAGAGCAGGTTCACCTGTGTCAAACAGAAAAGGAGGAGGAGAGAGGAGGTAAAGGAGGAGAGCCAAACCTCCTCCTCCTCCTCATACATCAAGGACTGAAACTTTGCTGTCAGGCTGCCACCTAAAGGACGCCGCTGCCGTCACCTGTGATCACCTGTGATTTTTTTCCCCTCGGCTGAGAAAACACAGAAAGGTGCAGTGAGATCCTGCCACTGAAATCAACATGAATAAAAGTACAATAATCATTTTTTTTAATTATTAAATTGAAGCATATAATTTCCCAATGGGACATCTTTAGATGTCATGTTTACAGTGATATACAGAAAACAAAAACATGAAGATCTCACATCAGAGAAGCTGTAAACAACACATCTCTGGCTTTTTTTTTTCCACCAATAGAGACTCAATTTATTTTCAAAATAAAGTAGTTTGTGATGAATTCTTTTAATTACTCCTATTTCCAACTAAATATGTATTTATTTGTAATCTTTAGTCCTATTTGTGTGTGCATGCAAGCAGTAGTATATTGTAATGTAGTATATTTTCTACAAATCATGATCACAATGATGCATCAAGTGGTGCTGAAGTTATGAATGTACAGGACAGTAAAGTAAAAACTCCTCTGGCTTCTCCACAGTAAAGTATTTGCAGTTGTTCCTCTCAGTTTGCTGTTATTGGAGTGTGTTTTACCTGCTGCTCAGACAGAATCAGAAATCTAAAGACAAACAGGTGAAGTTCAGCACCATAACCCAAACAAGCAAACACTGACAGGACCCAGCTGACTTCTCTGGGCATTTGAAGAAGCAGCTCAGCAGTTTTCAGGTGACTGTTTGTGAATCAGGACAACAACTTTGCATAAAATGCACAGAGTGTTCTGCTCTAAATATAAACTGTGTAATGCATTTCTGCCTGGTATTAGCTGTGATGCAGTCAGTGCCTGAAGCAGAGTCCTAAAGTCCTCTGCAGCTCCTCTCTGCCTCTGTGTTTCCCCCTGGTTCTGATGTGGTTTATCTCCAGCTGAAGAACACTGTGGACCGGCTGATGATTATTATTCCACTGCAGAGCTGCAGGCAGCACAGATAAGACTATGTATGTCTCCTATTTAGGAGTGGCAGCATCACTCTTTGTCTCTGTGCATTATCCGCTGCTCTCGTCTGAAATAGGAAATTAAGAGTTGAGCTGAGCGGCAGTCAGGGCTGTTAATTGTCTGCTGTGATGTAGTTTACCCTCAGGCTTCTGTCTGTGGATGGTACAGTAGACTCTGTGGCTGTGTTTCTGGTGCGGCTGCAGTTTTCTGGTCAGTGCTGTGGTGGATCAGACCATGCAGCCATCAGCTCAGTCTTTGAACTTCTGACCAGCTTTGGTTTTTGTTGGATGGTCTTTGGTGATGGTGTTTGAGAAACTGGGTGTTATTGTATCAGGAAGTACTTGTTTTGAATGATGATCTCAACACTAAAACACCTCAGTAATCCTTATATTCAGTTACACAGCAACAGAATATAATGGGAGCCAATGTGGACATAAAAATCAAAAGTGTAATAAAAGTGCAATACCATTGATGGCCACCAGATGCTGACTCCAAACACCTCCTCTTATTGTGATGTGGTGGTTTCATCATTAATCAGATGTTAAGCTTCAATCAGACCAGTTTTGGGGGTGAAGCTGGTTAGACCCTCCCTGTTTCTGCTTCACAGCTCCGCCCTCTGATCCAAATATGGTCAATACTGGCTCCATCAAACCAAGATGGCAACATTTTTATGATTTAATTAAATTTTTTTTTACAAAAACTGCAAATTATTGTCAAAAAGTTGATTTATTAATAAATAAAAATGACTAAATGCAATGGATACAATGTGTAATATTTGGATAATGATGAGCAAGAGTCATGTGACCTAAATATCACTCAAGCATCCACTCTCAAAATATCTCCCCCATGAGCATGTAGCTGTAATATTATTGTTCAAAACTTAAAATCTCCACAGTCCATCACCAGGCTTCATGGTTTGCTCTCCTTTATTTGAGGTTTGACATCATGATGTTGAACCCCCTTCATCACCTGACTGATGGAAGTGGAAAAGTGAATAAAAAGGCATTTTATTTGACCAGTTTTCCAAAAATCTGCAAATATATTTGAATGGAAAGAAGATTTTAATGCTTGTGTCTGACGCTTGTCTCCCACTCGCTGCCCACTTTGATTACTGTGAAGTACATGAGTAATTCGACACCTCTTGTTATCAGATGACACCGGTGTTGCTGAAAACCTGAGATTTTTCTATGTATTTTTCACCGTGGAAACTCCCTTTGAAAGTGGTATTTTCTTCTTATGACATCACAGATTCACGAGATAACATTGTAACATTCTGTGCAGGTGTGATTCCCAATGATGGTACAAGTCTTGCTTAGCAGGAAGCCCCGTTACCTGTACGTAGCAGCTGACACCTGTCCGCCTGCTAACCTTTACCTAGAGCAGTGTACTGTCAGAGCAGAGCAGCTTCCTCATGGCGAGAGGTCGACCTCCTAATGTCCCACTGCGGTTCAGTGGTTTTAGAGCTGGGTATTGATCAGGCGGTCAGTCTGTTCACACCAGATGTCCAACACCAGCTGCTCCACAATATACTGCTGCTATAAAGAGAGACTCCCTGTGCATTTTTAATGAGCCGACCTGGCAGTGAAGACTTTAGTTACATAAGGGCTGTCGTTATTTGACGGAGCACATATACTCCTGCTGTCACTGGAGGACCCATCTGCACTTTTAATGATTGTTATGTCCACTTTTCCATGATGCTGAGATTGTTTTACAACCAAAAATAATCAGTCAATCTTCTGTTTCCTCTTTTAAATGAAATTGTTTGATATTATACTACATCTGAGCAGTGATTTTCTGAAATACTAATTACATGTCTGTTTGCACATGTTTGCTCCAGATGCTAAAGATTCTTCATCATGTTTACTACTCCTCTGCACTGCAAGATAAACGCCTATTTGTGGAGTTTGGAGTTTTCTACCACCTACATAAAGCTCTATTTCCGAGCAGCCTCGAGAGGAAAGTGTGGTTTTGTGGCTGACATTAAAGTAGCATTACCACCTTGCTGCTTTTTTTTTTTTTTTTTTTCATTTTTTTCAACGGTCAATTGACTTACCAGGACTTCCCCTTTGACAGATCCATGCACACTCACTCACATGTTTGCTCAGTGTCGTGTAGAAAGACCGCCGAGCAGCGTCGTCAGCGTTGCACGCCGCATAAAGCAACACTTCAAAAACACCAAAACGGGGACGATGGCGATGATCCGACTGAGGAGAAGTTTTTTCCGAGGCCTCTCGGTGCACGAGGAGGACGATGTGTTTACTAGTTGCTCGCCACCAGAGGTAATGTATTTTTAATTTCCAAGCATTTGCACCACGGAGCAGGAGAAGAAAGTTTTCCTACTTGGTTTCAAGTCTTTTTTTTTTTTTTACAAACAGGTGGAAAAAGACGCTGTAAGTGATGTAATAAAATCCAGCGTGTGTGTTTGGGTTGCTGTGTTGAACAGCACGCTCCTCCTCCAGTCCAACAAATATTCCCGTCTCCCGGGTTCCTCCAGCTGTTTGCTCGGCTCCTGCATATTTCATCCCTATTGATCCCCGTGCAATAAAAACATCACAGAGCCAGTGTTAGCAGGCCTCGGGGCACTGGCATTATTTATGACTCCCCTTCTTTCTCTTTCTGGCCTGTCGCGGCGCAGCCAGGCAGATCCTTTGTAACGCCAGCATGAAATAATCATGACAAGCAGCCCATTGACTGGATCAGCGGTGCATCTGGGTTTTGAAGGATGCTCCGTCATTAGAGGCGGCGTGACGGCTGCACTGCGCCCGTGGAGATGTTTGTTTTCCTTCACTTGTCAGTAATTGGATTCAACATCTTTTCAGTTTTTATTAAGTCACATGATTTACATCTGAAATCTTATTCAGCATCTGGAACAGTGACAGAGTGAACTCTCCTGTACTGGGATTAGTGGTTTGTCAGATGTCTGTCTGGTTTAACTGGAAAATATATGTAGCATATTAGCAACGTGTCAGAGGTGAAATATAAATCATATTTCCCTCGTCATCTTTACTGGTCAGCAAGTGTTTTTTATACTCTGATTTTTATAATCTACTGAGGAAATGACAAATCCAGACAAACCAAACTTCTGTCAAGGTATCATCTCTGTGCATGTATCTGTTTACCAAATACTGTGTATAAATGAAATCTGATCTTCACCAAACTGTGTAATATTGTAGACAAAATCATCTTACAAATGCGAGAACAGATTTCAGCAAAATCCATTAAGTTGTGACAAAGTTATGATTTTTTTTTAAACAAGAGAGAGAGATTTACAGGGATTTATGGATTTTTTGTTGTTGTATGAATAAGTTTTAAGCCAAATTGGCAAAAATTCCTGTTAAAATCTGACAATATTTTTTTTGTGTTTTTGTTAAA